>JASCZI010000560.1:9977-20983 GCA_036250425.1 Stylosanthes scabra | reverse complement strand
CCTTTGAGTGCTTATCTTGGTATCCTCACCAACTATAGTGTTTATCAAGTCTCACATCCTTGGAGAGTCACACTCCAAGTCACTCAAACAAAGAGATATAGAATTTAAGAAGAGAAAGAATTACAACTCTCAAGATAGAGTAGATAAATACAATTGAAGCTCTATGAACCAAACTTTGGTTATCTCTCAAATATGTGCATAAAAACACTTTTCAAAGAATATGAAATCAAGTATATGATCAAGAAAGGTTTAAGCAAGAGTTGCGTATCAAATGAGGCTTAAAACCTTGTATTTATAGACTCCCAAAAGCATAGAGCCGTTGGAGTGTGAATGGAATCAAATCGTTTAGTCAAACTAGCTGTTTTTAAGCAATTTATAACTAAAGCATCGATGCTACAGTGAAAGCATTGATGTTTTATGTATCCGTTATAAGGATTTTTTGAATTTTCGTGATAAAGCATCGATGCTTTATATGAGCATCGATGTTTTCGAGTTTTAGCGTAAAGCATCGATGTTTTGAGGAAAGCATCGATGCTTTCCATAAAAAACAGTTATACATATTTATATCAAACTGAAGCCCCGGACGTTAGCTTTCTAATGCAACAAGAACGACATCGTTTGGACTTCTGTAACTCAAGTTATCATCATTTTAGTGCACAAATGTCAAGATTGACAGCATGCACTAAGTTTTAAACTCACTAATTTATAAAACAAGTTATAAAACATTTGCGGCCATAGTTTTCGTAAAACTTTTTCTTTAAAAAACATTTTCTTGTGTGTGTGAGAGAGATAATGAACTTTGGTTCTTGACAAGAAGTTTACCTAAATCCTAAGATACTAAACCGTCTTCAAAGCTTGCGGACTCGTCTTCTTGTCTTATTGCTTGCTTCCAACGCTTATCCTCAACTTCAATGTTTGTCATTCATCAAAACCTAATCAAATAAACTTATACATATTGTAACATGGTTAACAATATGTGGCTCGCACGATGGCAGAGATCGGCAAGTATCGTGTGCCCTTCAGTACAGTATTTATGCACTCAGATAGGTTTGTTGTCATGTGCCCCACCTCCGGCCCTCGTCGCAGTGCTGCAACCAAAGACTCTTGCGAAAACGAGATGCCCATGCATGCATCTCCGGCCGTAACCTCTCAAGTGCAAGCATGTATTGTTTATACTCAAGCTCGGTGGGAGCATACGCCGCATTCATGAGGGCCCGCTTGCCCTCTTTCGACCTGAATTTGTTGTTGAAGTTACTTGCCATGTGCCGGACACAGATCGCGTGATATGCACGGGGAGGCTCCCACTCGCTGTTTTCTCGCTCAATAGCCGCCTTGATTGCGTTTGACCGATCTGAAATCAACAGGATTCCCTCTCCACGGGCCACATGTTGCCTCAGATTATCAAGGAAGAAGGACCACGGTGAACTACTACTCGGTGAATGTCAGGAGGATTATCACCGATAGCAGTTACGCTGTGCTCTTAACCCACGCATGTCAGGAAGACTATCACCGACAGAAATTTCTTCAGCCGCTCGCCGTTGTTTAGGTGCCAAAACCACCCATTCCCAAACCAACGATAAGCCGCAAATTTTTTTTTGCTGCTAGCATAGAGGATTAACCGGAAGAGAGTTTCTCCTTCCTTCATCTTTGTTTATAGGCTCGGGGAGGGGAGAGCTCATTCTTTTAAAGGCAAACGGAGGGCCTAACACGAGCTAGGCCTACCCATGATGGCAACACGGGTTTGGTTGGCCCATGATGGCAACACGGGCTTCCATGCATTAAATTGTGTAACACTGTGGTGCCAAGCCCGTGTTATGTGCATGATAAGAAAGCTCAGGGCTTAACACGAGCCTCCTAACCTCTTGTTAGGCAAAGTCCAAAAAAAGGCCCATAACACGGGCCATCCTAACTCAATATACGCACAAAATATCAATATGGATCTAGTTGGCCCGTGTTATAACATTTAAATCCATTTTTGTAAATTTTTGAGTCCGGATCCATTTTTATAAATACTATATTTAATATATTTATTTTTAAAAAAATCCCAATTATTTGATAGATTTTTTTTTCTTAACAATAATATTACATTATTACTATATGCATGACGTCATGACATGTGTGTATAAATGAAAAGAGTTGCAGACTCTTATTATGGTACGTAGTTACCGACAAAAGGCAAACGTAGTTTATAAAATCCTGTTTACGGCTTTAGTAATGTAATTCAATTCAAAATCAAACATTGACTTCCATAAATTGAAGTTCATGCATGATTGTTCAACTTTGATGTCTAGATTTGAATTCAGGTGCAAATTGTTGGTAGGAAAAACCAAACTCTATCTAATAAGATTTGATAGATCATGAAACTCATCATAATCATATAGCATTCTTTGATTTGATTCTAATAAGTAATAACCGCAAATTTATGAAACATGAATAAAGTTAGTTTCCACTATTATTATGAAAAGCATGACTATATTTAACTAATATTTTTTTAATCAATAAATTAACTAATAAATTAAGAGAATATTTAAAATATTAAAAATAAAATATTATATATCACATAATTAAAAATTTTTAAAATTTAAATATACATATAATTCTATAAATATTTTTTAGAAACAAAATATCTTAAACCTAAATAAAGAGGACATTCGATTTAAGTTTTTAGCTGATATTGACTGAATTTTTATTGGTTACCTAGTATTATTTTCTTTTTTAAACTCTACATGTACATGCATCCATGCATCAATCTCAATAAAAATAATTTTTATTTTTTTGCTGTGATTCAGATTTTCTGTATCAGACTTCACTATTTATGTGTTCAAAATTTCTTTGCTAGAATTCATTATTTTTCTTTAGACTTTATTATTTTTATGCTTATCGCGTGAGCCTGCTAGGTATGAAAACAAATGGATGAATGCATAGATGTGTGTACACCTAGATTTATTTACTTTTAATTATTATTTTGTTTGCCTTATTAAAAAAAATTTCTTTTAAGAATAGTAAGGATTAAATTCTAAATGTTTTTGTTATAGAAATATTGACGCCATATTATGACATCGCTTTTTTGTTTTAAGTTTAAACTGATAAGTAAATGTATATGAATAATTTTTTTCTCTAATATTTGTAATTTTCTTCAAAAATACTTTTCTTTAAAATTTTCTAATTCATTTAATTTTGATCCTAATATTTTTTTATTCAAAACTTGTGATGTTTATGCTTATTTATTTTGTACCTCAAAAGCTTTTATATTTTCTCCAATTTTATAATTGAAAAAGTCACGTTCCTTTGTAGCCAAAAATCCCCAATTACCAGCCTTTGATGTACCAGAATAAGCTAAGATTGTTATTTAATTGGCTATCAATTCAACTTAAAGTCATTTTGATATCTTATTTTGTCATGTATACCGATGATTGGTGACAATATCAATGTTCATTTCAAGAATGCTCATTTAAATAAAGTCTTTGAAACATTGCTTATAATCGTTAAATTATTTTTTTCATGCTGCTGAAGCTATTGTGAGTATAGCATAGAGCTCGCCATGATCTTTTTTGAATAACAAAGTGTATTCTAAGTCTACAATTTCAACGTCTTAAATAATTTGAAATTGCATAAGTGGAAGTAAATAGCAACAGCATAATCTTCAGGTGGAAGGAATACCCCAGCAAATAATTGGTCTTCTGAAAAAAAAAAAAAAGAACTAGAGCAACAGATATTAACCGAAAAAATAGCAATAATAATAATAATTCATTTTGATCACTGTTTCTTTCTTCTCATCTCAAAATTAAGAACAAGAATATATGTGAGTAGCCTTTAATCCCAAAATTAATCTTCACTCATGTGCAAGACATATTACACAGACAGTCGTCAACTATAAAAGAATTTTATCAACCATTTTCTACATGTTCAATTGCGTTAAAAACTAATAATAATAACAATAAAAAATGTAACATAAAAAATTGGGATTTTTGGCTGCAGCATGTAGGAAGTAGGAATGGGTTTATTAAACATAACTAGGTTTGTGACTTTTTCAACAGAGTCATCCAATCAGATTCATGTATTTATATAACTTTAGAAGTAGAGAATTTGAAAATTAATTGCTTTTGATGATGTGATAACATCTAATTCAATGCATGTGTAAAACTTTTACACTGACGATGCATGGAAATTAAATTCATTATAAAATTGAAGTAAACATAAAAGCTTTTGAGGTACAAAATGAAATAAGCATAACTTTAGATAACTTTTAAAATTATGATAATACCAACACGAGGTCATATTTATAAATATTATTGAAGAGATTACTTGTAGCCTTCCCATTGAGAGGGCTACCAAATCCAAAGCCAAGTGAAGCCATATTGTCTGTTCCTGCTTTCTTTGGCCAGCCAGTCCGCACACACGTTGCCTTCTCTCAGGATGTGTTGAATTTGAATTTCCCATGGCCTGTTATGAAGGGAGGCAATATCCCTGATAAGGGGATTGTAAGTTTTGTGACTCTGGTTATGCTTATCTATTTCATGATAGGTTTAGATGGAGTCCACCTCTATGATAAGTCTTCTAATACCAAGGCTCCAAGCCATCTCTAGCCCATGAACTAATATTTTTGTTTTAGGTAAGAATAAAAAGAACTAATTTTGTTTTTGGTTAACAGAGGGGCCAAAAGGCCCATAACATGAACTAATATGATCCCTTATATTATTTATGCAATGTTAATCGAGGTCCAAAAATAAATTGGGCTTTGTGCTCTTATGTCTTCTACTCTTTTTGACAATTGTATGGAAAGATAACATGACTCCTTCATGTCCGAAAAAAAAAAATAACACGAGTCCTTACTCTGTTATTCCTTACTCCTTAATGGGTTAAACATTTATTTATTTAATCAAAATTTATTTATATATTAATCAAAGGCTAATAATTCCCTCTCAATTGAGATTAGCTACTGAACAAGCATAGATTAAGTTGGTTTTAATGGGTTAAACATTTATTTTTCTTAATCAAAATTTCAAGTTTGAGATGGCTAAAGGAAACTAATATTAAAAGAATTCTTACAATAAATTAGTTCAATTCTAGTTAAATTGATCAAATTTTATTAAGAGGCACTAATGCAAAAGGTTTGACAAAAATAATAGTGTATCCAACTAAGAAAGTAAGTTTTGATCTAGCGTGATGGCATATCACCTCAGAAAAAGTATGCAGCACTATAAAAGAAAAAGTTTTAAGTTTTCTACTTTTCGGGGGAAAATTCCCAATCTTAAATAAAAAAGGAAAGAAATGGGCACGTTAAAGGTAATAGCATTTTTTAGAATTTACAATAAAAAATTCCATCTCTCATTATATATTTTATAAAAATGGCACTTATTAATCTTTGAGTTTAATTTTGATATATTATAAAAAACTTTATATAATTATTTAATTAAATTTATATATTTAAATGAATTTTTTAAATAATAAACATTATGCTTAAAAAGTTTTTTGTCAATCAATTTAAACTGAGTTAGACAATAAAATTTAGGTGTAAATATGTGAAAATGTATGTTGTTTGCCCATAGTGACTAAAAATAAATTTTCATTGAGGTTACATTAACTTAATTAAACTTAGTTGCTAAAAAATATTGTACATATGAAATTACATATATAATTACTATGACAAAATTATTGAATAAGCAATTTTTTTTAGATCGTTGAAGAGTTTAAGATTTAATTTTTAAAGTTTAGAAAAAAAATTACTTTAATTGGTATCTCATGTGTTGTAGTTCATGATTAAGATTAGGGATGTAAAAATAAGAAAGTGAGGTAAAAAAAAAAAAAAAACTAAGAAAGTATTTGGCTAATAATAGTCTTAAGTTTATTGTTAATGATTTAGTAATAAGAAGTTTAATAATGTTTTTATATTTGCTAAAATTTTACATGTAGTTATTTTGGAGGAAGTTGTTAGATCAAATTATTTAAACGATTTTTAAAAAAAAATAAATTAAAGACACCAAGAAAAACCAAAACTTTTGAATTTTTTATTTTTTACATAATAATAAATTAATTAATAAATAAATATATTAAAAACTCAAGGACAGCAACTACCGTACAGGTTCGCATCGCATTGCACATTCCAAACGTGCACGTGTCCACCCCAAGCACCCATCGAACGTGCACCAATAAAAGCACAAACACACCGCCACGTGTCGGTTTCCAAAGTGCACCACGCCACGCTGGCGGAATACATTACCACAAACGCCACACAGTAACCTGGTACATCCGGTCAATACCGCCACGTAATCAGTGGACCCCATAGTCATAGCTGGCTACGCTTTTACGGACCCGAAACCTCAGCGACGAAGTTTGTGGATGAGAAAAAGGCTCGTAAATTAAATTATTAAAAAAAAAACAAAGCGAAAAAATTGGGAAAAAGTGCAAAGGTAAGCATCAGTGAGAAGCACCAGTAAGTTTGCGCCACGTGTAACGATCCTATAAGCCGACGCGTTGCAGCCTCAAATAATAGCGAAGAAAAAATGAAAATAAAATTAAAAAAAATAAATCCACAAGAAATTATAGTGGTTGAGATTGCAAGTTGCGGTTAAACACTCTGTTGCAAGCTTCAGCTTCAGCTTCAGTTTTTCTGTTTTGCATTTTCTGTTCACAGTTTCTGTTTTCAGTTGAAGAGCAACCTCTCGTTTCTTCTTCTTCTGATTTTCGAATTTCGGAGTTATTTTTTCGCGATTTTATTTTTTTGGAATTTTTCCGATCTCGGATTTGGAATCGACGGAAATGAGTCCTCCGGCGAGTGTCCGGTGACGGTGAGCTAGCTGTTTCGTTGCATGATCGATGTGCGGTTTCGTTGCTATGGCTTTGTTAAGAGGTAATTAATCTTCGATTTGCTTTGTTTTTGTGTTCGAGAAACTTTGTGATTAGTTTCTGTTTGGTTACCGAGAAAATTCAAAGTTTAACCACCGAACTTCGATTCAAGTTTACCTTTGGATTTGGATGTGGCAGGGGGGCTTTCACTTCACGCAACTCAGCTCGAGCTGAATTTCGAATTGCTTTCAGTTTCCGATTAGTTTTTGCATTTTTTGTTTTCTCGGAAACCAAACAGGAGGAGTTGGAGAATTTTGCGGTGGATAGTAAAGTATTCATCTATTATATTTATAGTGATAATGATTTATATGAAGTGAAATATGGATTATAGATTCTGTTGATGTTGCTGTGAATTGAATTTATCTGTTGCTGTACTAATAGTAGTTTCCCTCTCTTGTTTCCGCATTTTCTTGAAAGGTTTTGGCGCTCTCAAGTTCGTTTTGGTGAGGATTCTGATTAAGGAAATTTACTTTTATTCATTCGGAGAAGCGTCTCTCTGTTGCGGTTGATTCTTGAAATTTTGATTAACTTGTGTTTTCCTGCTGTGAATTATTATTGTTTTTAACTTGTGAGCTTGTAATGAATTTGAATGAATTGGTTTATTGGAGCTGATACATATAGAGAGACAGACATATTCCTTCCTACTACTGTTCTCGCTTTGTTTCTTTTGCAGCAGAGTTAGAGTCATCTTACCATCGTATACTGCTTAGTTTCACTACCACCACGGCTTTACTATTCACTGTGTTGTTTCGTCTCACCAATAATGGTAGGAGGTGTTCCTATTATCCGCTACTTGTCAGGGAGGATCTGAAGCAGCGCTAGCTGCTCACGTCCTATGATGGACGCGTACTCCTCTGGAGAGGAAGTGGTTATTAAGGTTAGGTTATTGAGATTGATTGATAGATTTCTTTGTTAAAGTGGAACTGATGAAGTTATTGAATATTAGTATTCATTTAGACGCGATTTTAATTCTCAAATCATGGTTATTAAGGTAGGTTATTGAGATCAATTGATAGATTTCTTTGTTAAACAGGAACTGATGAAGTTATTGAATATTAGTGTTCATGGTTGGAACAAAAGTGGAAACAAAAAATGTTTTTGTTTTTCTGTTAGGCCTGATTAGTTTGGGAACTGTAAATCAAACACCCCCTGATTAGTTTACTGACAATTGCAGACAAGGAAACCTTATACAATCACCAAGCAAAGAGAACGATGGACGGAGGAGGAGCATAACCGGTTTCTAGAAGCTTTGAAGCTCCACGGGCGGGCATGGCAGCGAATAGAAGGTAAGAGTGTGTGTTTTTGTCAATACTCAGGTATTTTCTCTTGTTCATTTATTCAGATTCAGATGCAGATATGAGATATGTATCTATGAAGTATGATATCAGAAAATGACATTAACTATCTCTATATCTGATCAACTCTTATTTTGGACTCTCCTTTTTTGGTATCTTATGGCCTGTCCCCCTCTTTTGACGCTTTATTTCTGCTATACAGAGCACATTGGAACGAAAACTGCCGTGCAGATCAGGAGCCATGCACAGAAGTTCTTTACAAAGGTTGTGGGCAACTTCTCACCTTGGCTTATATGGCTAAAATATTTTGTTACTTTATTTGAATTTATGCTTTATTTAAGATGTTCATTTATCTATCAGATTTGATTTGCTTTAATTAATAAAAATTCCCTTGCAGAGTTCATAATAGTTCTGTATCTGAACTGGTGCACTGCAAACTAAATTGGGATCTCATAGTAGTTCCTAACTAAATTCTCACTGGTTATAATATACTCAATGCACTGGAAACTGTAGTGCTTATTCAATAATAAAACTTGTACTCTACTTCTTGAAAACATTGGTAGAGCCTGGCAAAGAGCTTATTAGGTTGATTTCAAATTATTAGACTTTAAGTAACAACGACGGAAAAAATTAAATTGGCAATTGGTTCATGAAAGAAGAATCATATTTACAAGCAGATATAACCCTGCCTATGATAAAGAAATGTGTGTATTTTTAACTTGGAATATTTTTCATCAAATCCTGACTTCTTTGCAGAATGCAGAAAGACTGAAAGTATTCAATTATGAAATTTTACTTCTTGAAATGAGTGCCAAAAGAACCAAAGATACTAGAGTTCCATTCTGTATCCTCTCTTTTTGGAAAATATTTGCTCAGATCAATGAGGGGGCTGGTTTGGCCAAGTAATTAATTAATTACTTTGCCAAACCAGCCCCCTTTTTTCATTTAGTTATGATAGCATATACGCTATCTCTTTACGGTCCAAGACTAGGATATTCACCGTCGAACAAGGTGACTAATCCCATGTTGGCTTTTAGGCTCCTCAATAGATGGGACAACTAGCCTAGAGTTTTAAACATTTCCATGCCCAAAGCAAGAATTGAACCCTCAATACTTGGTTAAGGAGGATGAGCCTCTTTTGATCTCACACTCCCCATGTTACACATATGATATCAAACATGGAATTCAACCATTTACAGCCAATGCCCCATCTTGATATCAAACTAGCCTAGTAGAAATTCTTGCAATGAGCAGAACCTGATAACTGAAATTTGAGGGCATGGCTAATCTGATAACCTTACTTGTTGGATCCAAGTAAATATTTTCTGCTAATTGCTAGAGTCATCAGTGTCTTTAATGTTGATCCATATCAGAATCTGTGCTGTGTTTGTGCACATGTTAACAGTTGAATGCTGTAAATTTTTGTTAATCGTTGATTGACAATTCTTGTTTCATATATCTACTGCCATCATTGCGATTTCTGTCTATTTTACATATTGCCAATATCTTCCCACATCTTTGGAGTCTAGCATCAATAATAAAAGTTATACAGGATTTTTTTATTAAACCACAACCAGTTCCAATTCCAAAAATCCACATAAAAATTGTTAATAATTTTCCTGCTAATTGAATTAGTGAGTATTTCTGGATGTTTTCTTTTGTTAGGTTACATGAAAGGCAGTACTTGATTTACCATGTACATAATTGATTCTGCTTTGTAATTGAATACAACTGAAATATGAGCTTTTGAGATATAAATGTTTTCAAAAAGAATACTTTGGAAATTCTATGTACAAGAACCAAGTAAATGCACTAGTACCCCAAATAGTGCTTCAAATTATTGTAGTATGACTTCACTTGCTGAGAATACTATTAACATTTTCTCTTTCAGTTGGAGAAAGAGGCCCAGGCAAAGGGTGTTCCAATTGGACAAGCTATTGATATAGAAATTCCCCCTCCACGGCCCAAAAGAAAACCGAGCAATCCTTATCCTCGGAAGACTAGTGCTGGTGCTGCATCATTGCATAGTGGAGCAAAGGATGGAAAACTAAGTTCTCTTGAATCTTCACATGCTAAACAAGTACTGGACTTGGAAAAGGAGCCAGTTCCAGAGGTAAATATTTACTTCCTGTTTATATATGTTCCACTATTCATTTTATTTTCAGTTTTGTCATTCATTGAAATAATCTTGTTCCTTGTTTTTAATAGAAACATAATGGAGACAAAGTGTCACCTGTAAAAGAAAATAAGGATGAGAACTGCTCTAAAGTATTTACTTTTCTCCAGGAGGCACCGTGTTCTTCGTCAGTTTCTTCAGCAAACAAGAGTTCAATATCATTGTCAGTGCCACTGCGAAACTCATGCACCTTAAGGGAGATTATACCTTCAGTGAAAGAGGTAATAGCGAAAGATGGAAGAAATAAATCTTTTGTTACTATTGAACTTGAAAACCGGAAGTTGGAGATAGATGATGGGAAACAGACTAATGGGAACTCCAGTTTGGAGAATTCTGATACAATGAAATTGGTTCAAAATGAAAAAACAGATGGTCTTAACTGTGCATTAACCATAGATGGGATACAAGGCAATCAGAATTATCCGAGACATGTTACTGTGCACGTTGTTGATGGAAAACTCGGAACAAGCTCTCCAAATCCATCCCAAGATATGGTGTTTCAAGATTCTATGTTTCAGCCACTAGGAGGGATTAATGGGCAACATAATCTTTTCACCAATTCAAACACATCCACCATGAGTGAGAGCCAAAACAACACAGAAAGATCTTCTGTTCATCAATCATTTCTTCCTTACCCTCCCTTCACACAAAATAATCAAGACGATTACCAATCATTTCTTCAAATGTCA
>JASCZI010000559.1:17367-31435 GCA_036250425.1 Stylosanthes scabra | reverse complement strand
AAAAATTTATTAATAAATTATATCTCTTTAATTTATTTAAAATTTAACAAAATTATTTTTTAAATAATAAAATAATTATTATATCATAATATATATAAATAGGCCGACTTGTTAGATTTTATAGACTTTACAAAAAGTCTAAGCCTGGCCTCTTTAAATTAAAAGGCTTTAAATTAAAAGGCTTTTACAAAAGTCTGAGCCTGATTTATTTATCAAATAGGTCTAGCCTATATTAGGCCTAATTAGGCTAGGCGTAAGGCCCCTGATAGGCCGCCTGAGTTGTTTCCATGACCTGTTTACGCTCTATATACAACCCTAGGAGAGGATAGATTAGATTTCTCCAAAGATTTCTTAAAATTCACTAAAATTATTTATTAATTCATTGACATCTCAGAAATCATTATCCAAATTTTTTATGTTGAAAATTTTAATTTAATTTAATATGAAGTATTACTCTCTAAGAAGAGCTAAAACTTGAATATTGTAGACTAATGTTATATTCAAAAATTTCTATGTTAATTAAGTATGATCAAGTTAATTAAATTTTCAGAAAGAAAAATTCTCATCTCAGTCACCTATAAAATATGTGGTAATTTTGATGTGAAATGTTTAATTATTTTGCTTAAAAATGTAAAATAATAGGTATAAATAGTAATATACAAAAAAAAATTGATGGTTAATTTTGATTAGCTGATTACAACTGTTCTGTTGAGATAATTAAAGAAAAAAATCTGAACATTTATTATGATATCTAATTGTTAAACATTACCTATTTTTGCTATGGGATATTACTATCAAATTAATTTCGCTTGTCAAATGATATTTCTACAAGTTGGTTCAATGCATGATAAATAATATTTAGTAAGCAAGTAACCCAATAATTAATATAAATCATACTACTTCCATTTCAAGATAATGGTAGTTTTTAGTTTTCGGTTCATTGAAAATTTAATGTATTCATATATAAAGATTCTGCCTAGCTACATTAAGTTTTTTAATGAACTCAAAAAGTAAAAATGACAATTATTTTGAAGAGTAAAATACTATAAAGACATCAGTGCAAAGTTACTTATTTAATTAGATATCTATAATTTTATATTTATTCGTAAATTTTGGATTAGCTTATTACAACCGTTTGTTGCGATCATTAAAGAAGAAAATCTGAAAGAATATTCTAACTTCTAATTCTGTAAAATTGCCATTTTGCTCAAAGGAAAATTAACAAATTTGTAAAGTTAATGCATGACTGCATCAGATAAAACTTGAAAGCGGCACTTTCTACCTATATATATATATACAAGCTAATAAGAAGACACACATTATTCCTATCAACAATTCAAAACAATGGCAAATCTCAATCTTGCTGTGTGTAGTATGATGATCACCACCTTAGCATTCACGCTTTTCACTACTTGTGATGCTAATAACAATAAGGATGATAATCCAAAACTTCATATTGTTTATATGGGCTCATTACCCGAAACAACAAATTCTTACTCTCCAACTTCTCACCATCTCAACTTGCTGCAACGAGTTCTTGATGGTAGCAGCAACCCAGCAAATTCCTTAGTCCGTAGCTACAAAAGGAGTTTCAATGGTTTTGCTGCTATGCTCACGAATGAGCAAGTCGCAAAGTTAGCAGAAATGGAAGATGTTGTGTCAGTTTTTCCAAGCATGACATTCCAAACCCAAACAACAAGATCATGGGATTTCTTAGGATTTCCCAAGGCAGTAAAAAGGCAACCCAAAAGCATAGAAAGCAACCTCGTTGTGGGAGTCCTCGACAGCGGAATTTGGCCTGAATCAGAAAGCTTCAATGACAAAGTCACCGGCCCTGTTCCAGAGAAGTGGAAGGGTACTTGTGCAGGTGGCAAGAACTTCACATGCAACAAGAAGCTAATCGGAGCAAGATTCTACGTAGATGACTCTGCACGAGACGGTCAAGGCCATGGAAGCCATACAGCATCAATAGCAGCAGGAAACTATGTTGATAATGTTGGCTTCTTTGGCATTGCACAAGGCACTGCAAGAGGAGCAGTTCCTTCTGCAAGAATTGCTGCTTATAGAATCTGCAATGCTCAAGGCTGTGCTGGTGCTGGCATCTTAGCTGCATTTGATGATGCAATTGATGATGGAGTTGACATCATTTCCATTTCAGTTGGTACTTCATTCGCACTGCCTCTGGCCGAAGATCCTATTGCCATTGGTGCCTTTCATGCTATGGCCAAAGGGATACTTGTATCCCAATCAGCTGGTAATAATGGCCCTATAACTGCCTCTGTATCAAGCATAGCGCCATGGTTGATAACTGTAGCAGCAAACACTATAGATCGTCAGATCATTGACAAGGTGGTTCTTGGCAATGGAAATGTATTGACCGGGAGTTCGATTAATACTTTCAAGTCAAACGGAATGAATATTCCTATTGCATTGATTAACGGCAATTCAACTAACTGTATGGATGAATTTGCTGATCAATGTAAATGCTTGGATAAAAAACTGGTGGAAGGAAAGATAGTTTTATGTGACACTTATAACACTGGAGTACCCAAAGATTCTGGTGCAGCTGGTGCAGTTGTAAATGAAGATACTGGTAATGTGGGTTATGTCACATTAATGCCTTTTGTCGCATTGCCGCCAAAGGATTATGAATTGATTAAATCCTACAGAAACTCAACAAAAGATCCAAGAGCTGAGATACTCAAGAGTGAGAGTGCTAGAGATCGTAATGCTCCTAAGGTGGCAACATTTTCTGGTCGTGGACCAAACAGCTACATTTCAGAGATCTTGAAACCTGATGTAAGTGCCCCTGGAGTTGACATATTGGCTGCTTATTCACCAATTTCTACACCAACAGAAGATCTTGTTAATGATAACAGATCAGTGAGTTACAGCATTTTGAGTGGAACTTCAATGTCTTGTCCTCATGTTTCTGGAATAGCCACATATGTGAAAAGCTTTCACCCTGATTGGTCACCTGCTGCAATTAAATCTGCTATTCTTACATCAGCAACACCCATGGTTAGAAGCTCTGTGCATGATGTTGGAGAATATGCATATGGATCTGGACAAGCCAATCCAGTTCAAGCACTCAACCCTGGACTAGTTTATGATATTAACAAGGGAGATTATGTGCAAATGCTCTGCAACTCAGGGTATGATAATGCCACAGTTAAGTTGATATCTGGAGAGGTTAATCCATGTAAAGGAGCTGCTGATAGATCATTGGTAAGAAACTTAAATTATCCAACTTTTGCAGCTCGGGTTCTACCCAATGTGACTTTTAACATTAGTTTTGGTAGAACAGTTACAAATGTTGGGTTGGCCAATTCAACTTACAAGGTAACAATAACACCGAATCCAGAAGTTAAGATCACAGTGACACCAACGATTTTGTCATTCAAAGCATTAAACGAGAACAAATGGTTTGTAGTGAATGTGAGTGGTAAGGTACCAAGAAAAAGTGTGGTTATCTCATCAATAGTATGGTCAGATGGAACCCATAATGTTAGAAGCCCAATTGTTATAGATGTTTCATCAGGTGATCAGGAATGACAAACTATGAATTAAATGTTGTCACATGTAACAAAATATAAATTTAATTAGTTTTACAGAAGTAATCAATAGAATCAATAAAAAGTCTCATTGGCAGAATTTCTTACATATCATTTCTTCAATATGGCACACTAGTTTGATTTGATTTTGTTGACTATGGTTGTTCTGGGACGTTTAGAACAATCGGACAGTATTTAAGATTAGCCTAATTTTAATGCTAATTCTTAAATGTTTCCTATTAAATAAAAAAATTAGATGGTCATTAATTTTAATTTATTTTGGTTTTACTCTTATATTGAATTAATAGTTTTTTGGCCATTATATTTAATTAATAGTTCAATATAATATTTTAATCAAAATTTTAATGTTGATGGTTAAGTGATGACCAAAAAAAAATAAATAAATTATGGCAATCATATAGCATTTTTCTTAAATAAAAAGAGTATTACATTTTTTGTTAATTAAATTAATCTCAACTCTTCATTTATTTTATTTTATATCAAATCGTTTAAATTTGGAACAAAAATTATATTTACAAACCAAATCAGTCACCAAATATTCATATATGAATATATGTATGTGGTTAAGTTATTTTTAATATGTATTTTCTATTTCAATATATATTTTGTACTAATAGCTGAATTTTTTTTTATATATATACTTAACATAACTCAATTTGAAAAAATAACCTACTAATTAGGTTAACCATTTCTTTGCAAGATTATAAAAAAAAAAATGGTTCAAAAGTTATTCATTTATTTAGCTTAAATTATTATGTTGATCGTTATAATTTGAGGAAATTTTTAATTAGGTTTCTATAGTTTTTTCATTTTAAATGAATTCCTGCACCATAATAAAATTTGTAATTTAATCATTTCCATAATAGAAAAATGTTAATATTCTATTTAAAAATTAGTATATTCCATAATATAGATAATAATTATTAATTATACACCTTTAGTACAATCAAAAGACAAAATTATCATTTACAATAAAATTCTCTATCTTCAAAAAAAAGTAAGTCAAAATTATACTCTCTTGTTAGAACTATTGCAACCTGGCTCATTTAAACCCACTGGTCTTAAATTATAAAACTGGCGTTTAAAAATATTTTTTTAATGCTTTTAAAAACATTATTTGCTTTTCAAAACTAAAAGGATAAACAAATAATTTTATTTTATTTTTTGGTGAACAATTTTATTTTATTTACTAAATAGAAAATGAAATACTTTTATTTTTCAAAATTAGACATCTCTTCAGAATACTTTAAAGGACCTAACCCCACACAGTAAAAAGAAGCACGCAACATTGGACATATTAGAATACAGAATAGACGTAAGCAGAGATATAGACACACCTTGTTTCTTGATTTTGAGTACTATAGAAATTTATTTACTATTTATATCTTTTGAAATTATTGTCTTACATACTCAGTGCAGGAAATTGTTTGTTAAATACCATTAAATAATTTGAATATTTAACTAAATAATCATTATCAGTTTTACAGCGTTAACGTAAGCTTTTAGAACACAATTTTAATAGCTTACTCAACTTTATAATTCAAAATGACCAAGACTTCAAAATTTATAATTGCACCATTAGTTGCTTTTTTGCATTTGAACCAAAATACAAGAACTTCAATGAACTAAACATTAACAGCATGTTCAAAATTTTGAATGCCAAAATTGCTCCAATACACAATCTGCTAGAATCCCCAAAGCAATGCACCTTACAACGAATAGCTTAAAACAAAATTAAACTCTTCACATCCATGTCTGAACCAAGCCAAAGCAGGACATAACAAGCAAAACACTTTCCAATCTTTTACTGGTCGCCAGGGAGAGTCTTAATGATATCAGAATCACCTGAAAACAAAGACGACAGTTTACATACGCTGATGTAAACCTAGTTTATGATGACAAATGATAAGTGATAAAGTGTTCATAGAACGAAAAGATACCAGGATCAATAATGCTAAGGCAGCAAACTCTATAATATTTTCCGCATGCAGTGCCCAAATCGACATTGTCTGCAACCAACAAGAAATAATTTGTTTACTTGTCTAAGAAGACAGAAATAACCAGGGATCAAATTAATGTGAATTAATTCGACAAAATCAGCTGGACATCTGTGTACAAAACTTAAGTTATAGAAGGGAAATAAAGTTCACATCATGTCAAGCAGAAAACACCATGTTTATAACAATCAAAATGAGTTGATGTTCAGATTGGCCTTTAGAATATAGCCTATTATCTAAATTGATCCTCAAAAGATTTTGTTAATCATGAAAGATACAAATATTAGTCAACATGCCAATGTGACATGTCATCATCAAAATGATAGAAAGACGGATTTGACTAGCAAATGTATCTGAGAAAGTTACCCTTGGGGATGAATTTGAGCATTAACTCAGACGAAATGAAATGGCAATTGCCGAATAAGAGACAACATTTTTGAAAAATGATTGATGAGACTTGGTACAACAAAAATCTTCATAACCTAATATTAATAACCACAGATTCAGAAACAAGTTTCTAATTATTCCATTGGAAACAATGTAAAGGCTGCACTTCAGGAGTCAGGATACTCAAAACATTACATATCAAAGCATAGGATACACTGTAATTGCTACTAGAAATTTTGAAATTTGATTATCACACAACTTCCATAACACAATACGCACGAGCACACAGAGAGATTAAGAACTTACTTCCATTGTAATGGTGGACTCCAATCTTTGCCAACATGGCATAGTACTCGATTTCTGACTTCCTCAAAGGTGGACAGTTATTAGCGATGATAATCAACTTACCTAAAAACAAATCAAGAAAAATAACACTTAACCATTTCAACTTCAATTAATCAAGAAAATCAGGGAACCACAAATCTCGAGATTCTGAAAAGGAGAGAAACAAATACCTTTGGAGTTTCTGAGGGATTTGAGAACGGTCTTATAACCGAGGGTGTACTTGCCACTCTTCATGACAAGAGCGAGCCTGTTGTTGATGCTCTCATGTGTCTTCTTCTGCAAAACATCAAATTCAAAGCACTCGAAACACTTAATATCAAACTCGAATACGAAATCGCCAGATCAGAGAGAGGGAGAGAGATTACGGTCTTCTTGGCGGCCACCATTGTTGCTGGACTCCGGAAGAGATAGCAAGCGCAAAAGATGAAGAAACCCTAGCTGCTTGAAGCCACAATTGAAAATATATAGTTTGATTAGGGTTCTTCATTTTTATTCGTGTTTTTGGTCATGGGTTCTTCATTTATGATAGTTTCGGTCTTAGTGTTCTTCTTTCATTTTGGGCTTTAGGGTTGTTTGAGATTTGAAAATGGGCTTTTTTATTTGTTAATTTCTTTTCTTATGCTTCTTCGGATTTAATTGGGCTGCCAGTGTTTTTGGGACATATTTTTTATACAAAGGAATTGGTTAACAAGTCCAAAAAAAGATTTTGTTTACATATTTTTCTCCAAAATATAGCTTCATTTATTATTTACAAAAAAAATAGTTTTCATTTATTCAGAAAAAAAAAATTATTACTCCTAAAACTTAATTTAAGATCTCTTAATAACCAACTTAGATTGGTCTAGTGGTTAGCTCACTAGACTAGTTTAGTGATTAGCTCACTAAACCGCTTAAGCAAGTGTATCCTTGGCCTGTCGGATACCTTGGGAAATCAAAGAAAAAAACTAGAGGATATATAACTAAATAAAACTTATTTTTCCCTTTCGTAATTCAAAGTTTTATTTTTGCAAAAAATAATATTCTACCTTTTATTACATTGATTTGTTTTTTAATTGGATTTGTTTTGATAATTGCTTTCAATATTTTGTTCCTTTTTCGTATAATATGTTCTTTGAATGGGTAGGATTAAAAGTTGGAGCAGGAGATACTGGGATGGTTAAAAAACTAGAGCAATATTTGCTTGGATGAAAATCGAAAAAGGATATCTAAGACCAAAAGAGACTGCATTACATGGGAAGTCGAACATCAAGGTTCATCAACAAAAAGAGATATATAATATCAGTTCCTCTAAGTTAATTATTTCTGTTAACCTCAAACAGAAGATCCTAACAAAGGAATTGATTTGTTTAACAAAGCGAAGGGTTGAGAACTATTTGGTAATTAAAATTTGTAAGGAACTAAAGTGTATAACAATATTTCATCGGGACTGATTTTGATTAGTACTCAAAAAATAATCATCAACCAATCCATATAACCAAAATCATAATCAGCATCATGGTTGTCCCAAAATGAAGATATTCAAGATGACACAACACAACTAACTGAACATTGAAAATCTTAACAAGTGTATTAGCAAAAATGACATCCAAAATAGAATATCATAATGGCCACAATTCACAGTCAAGCCTTTTTCTAGAACGTGAACAAAGGAAGAGCATTAATCCTAAAACAATACATTTAATACAAAATTTAAGAGACATATGTTGAGTCTGGATAGAAGACTGAAGACATATGTAAAAACCGTATCATAAATGCTTCTAACTTCCTGAAACATGCGCACCAGAGCCTGAGAAACAACTTTTGATATCTCATGTGTGAACACCTATTGATGCAACAAGACAAAGCATTGAACAGAAAAAGTACTGAATTAGATATTCATCACAGGAGACAACAAACTTGAGAACCCATTAAAGATAATAAGATAATATGCAGAGAGAGAAAAATATTCAAAAGAAAATGCCATGAGGAATTTTTAAGTATGATCAAACAGCAGTAGAACACACTATAAATGCAAAAAAAAGGACTAACTTACTGATCAGTTCAGAAGAGAATTCCAAAATAAATGACCAAACAAAAATAGAATTAGCTTGTTATAGAAGGTTTTCAGAACATGACATACCCTACTTTCCTTGATCTTCCCCTGTTCCCCCAAACTCATCCGGAATTGACAGCAAACTCTCAGTAAACATAACCATCTTGCTGTAACTGTGACTACAATTAATTGTCTGAGACTCCATCAATGCACCATCGTTGCTGACCTTGACCAACTTCTCATTGTTGCTCACCTCAAGCCACTTCTTGTATTTTGTGCCAACAAGTTCACCACCATTAGTGAAACACACAGGGTTGATGTCATAATAATCACAAGGAAGCACAATATCGAGCTTAGTCCAAGATGACTCCACCTTATACTCTTTCATTATGAAGATCTCAGTCTTCCTGTCTTGGGCAAGCAAGTAAGATATCCCAAGGCATCCATCCAATAACACTAACCTCCTCTCGTTGGAACAACCTTGTATATGCTTCGGCAATGATATCACTGATAGATTCCTTCCGGCTAAGTCGAAGGCATCAATTACTAGTTTGAAGTCCCCAACTGTAACAGCCAACCAATGAATAGCCCCATTACAAAACAGCGGAGGATAATCAGATATAGCCGATTGAGGATGGCCACACTCAATTTCTTTCCAGGAATTGGTTCTAACAGAGAAATAGAGCCAATGTGGTGTACAATAATATCCCTCCACCCATCCTAGTACTATGAAATAATCATCAGTAGATTCATCATACCCAAAACCATCCCATATGTGATCTGCCTCGTGAAAACCCGTCCAAGGAACGTTAGGGTCATCAGTAGGATACGGCACTGCTTTGTGAGAACCAGTTACAGGGTTCCACAGAAGGAATTTAGTGCCATTAACACAAGTTTGCAACAGTATGAAACCCCTGCATGAACCTACAATATTAATGCGGCGATGACGACAACTTAGAGGAAGCTGAATCGCGTAATCGCAGCGAATCGAAGCTTCTACATCTACATAACGAGCCTCGGGAACCTCACTCGATAAGTACAAAACCCTAGTGTTCTTATTGGTAGGTGCGGCCTCAGCAGAATCATAATGCAATTTTGCAAAGCGTGAATCGGAGATGAGAGAAAGCCATTGTTTAGAGACGCACCTGAACCGAATTAGGGATTTCACCGGCAAGAATAATAGGATTCTTTCTACCAATTCGAGAGGGAGTGCCTCTTGCTTCATCTTCAACTTTTCAATGTCGATTCCATTGCCACCATTTTTTCCCTTACTTCCAAAGCTGAGTTTTATACTCGGAGTAAACACCAAGGTTCTGGCAAAAGTTTTTAAACATAACAAAAATAACTTTTAATTTTTTTAGCAATAAAAATAATTATTTAAAAACGTGAAAAAAATCTTTGATAAAAATATGTTTTATCACAGGAAAAAAAAAATATTTTTTTGTTATGACTTTAAATAGTTGTAGAATATTTTTATAGATTTCTAAAATTTCAAAGACAATATTGATAATGTATCCTCTTCTTTATTTTATTTTATATTCTTAACATCTTTTATTCTATTTATTTATTGCTTAAAAATATTTTAAGTCGTTACAATTTTTTTACCGTTGATTCAATAAAAAATTATTTACAAATATGGTGATATATAATTAAATGTTGTATATGGCAAATTCCTAGGACATTCTATTGTGAATAATTTTAAAAGTAATTACAAGAAAAATAAATAAAAAGAACAAAATTTAACTTTATGAAAGGTTTGAGGTATTATAATCTTCTTCCTCAATCTATAATAATATTAAATTCTTAAATTTATATAAGACTATATTTTTCTTTACTAAAAAGCAGAAAAAATTATAAGTTTAAAATATATACCTCATTTGTTTAATGTTTTGAATAAGCTTATTAAAAGTGAAAATAATATTGAATCGCTGTTGAAATAATTTAGACACAAATATGACCCCCAAAAAAAAACATTTTACTGCCTGTTAATTGAAGAAAATCTAAATGATGAGACAACACAACTGAACTTAATGAAAAATCTTGAAGTGTATTAGCAAAAATGACATCCAAATAGAACATCATAACTTCCAATATTTACAGCAAGTCCTAAAACATTGATCCTAAAAAATCTCCTAAGACAATACTTTTAATGCCACAATTCACACGGAAAGAGTATATATAGTTATATAAACCCCTCCATTAATCCTGAAACAATACTTTTAATGCAAAATTTAAAAGATATATTGTTGATGAGTCTGAATAGAAAATATCTATATAACACCATATTAAAAAATGCTCCTAACTTGCTTAAACATGCGCACCAAATCCTCACAAACATCTTTTGATATCTCATGTGTCAACGCTTTATAGATGCAACAAGACAAACATTGCAATGGAAAAGAAAAATACTGAATTCACGGCATTGATTCAGAAATTCATCACTGGAGACAACAAACTTGAGAACTTAGGAAAGATAAAAAGATATTACAGATAAAGAGATATCTTCGAAAGAAAGTGCCATGATAAATGTCTAAGAAAGATGACTATGATCAAACACAGCAGTAGAATTAACTTGCTTTAAATAGGGAAAAAAAATCAATTCTATGATGAGTTAATTGAAGATTTTCAGGATATGACATACCCTACTTTCCTTGTTCTTCCCCAGGACCCCAAAACTAGTCCTGAAGTGACAGCAAACTCTGAGTAAACATAACCATCATCTTGTCAGTTCGTTCACAAGTAATTGCCAGAGAATCCGCCCATGCACCTTTGTCGTTGAATTTGATCAATTTCTTATTGTATTGCATGCCAACAAGTTCACCACCATTAGTGAAACACAGAAGGAAGAGCATTCCATCATCACAAGGAAGCACAACATTAGGCTTAGTCCAAGATGACTCCATGTTATATTCTTTCATTACCCAGAGCCCAATCTTCCAGTTATTCGTCAAGTAAAATATCCCAAGGCATCCACCAAACAAATCTAACTTCCAGTTGAAACAATCTTGCATATCCGGCAATGACAACATTGGCAATGACATGATGGACAGATGCTTTCTGGCTACGTCGAAGGACACAATTACGATATCTAAGGCTGTATCTTTCGCGGCTATGAATAGCCCCGTTACAAAACATCGCACAATAAGACATAGGGAGATGGCGAGGAAGATGGCCACACTCAATTTCTTTCCAAGAATTGGTTCTAACAGAGAAATAATGCCACTGAATTCTAATGTCCTCAGATTTCGAACACCATCCTACTACTACTGAAATATCATCAGTAGATTCATCGTATCCGAGACCACCCCATAACTCATTTCTCCCGGCAAAACCCGTCCAACAAGGAGCAGTAGGGTCAGCAACAGGATACGGCACCGCTTTGTGAGAACCAGTTGCAGGGTTCCACAGAATGAGGTCAGTGCCTTCAACATATGTTCTCAACAGGATGAAGCCCCTGCATGAACCTAAAATACTGAGGGGGAAATAACGACAGCTTATAGGAAGCTGGAGTGCGTAATCGGAGAGAATGGAAGCTTCTAGATCAATACAACGAGCCTGAGAAACCTTATTGTACAAATACAAAACCCTAGTATTATTATTGGTGGGTGCAGCATCAGCAGCATTGTAATGCAGTTTTGCAAAGCGTGAATCGGAGATGAGAGAAAGCCATTGTTTAGAGACACACCTGAAGCGAATTAGGGATTTGACGGGCAATAATAATAGGATATTTTCAACCAAATCTGGAGGGAGAGCCTCCGCCTGCTGCTGCTGCTGCTTCATCTTCTCAATTTCGATTCGATTGCCCCCACTCCTTTCCCCTTACTGCTTTGCTCCATTCCAAGCTGCGTTTTATGGGATCTTTGGTGCGTACTGCAGTGATAGGAATAAGCATGAAGAAGAAGAAGATATGATGATCACAACATTGAAATTAGAGGAAAATAGGAAGAAAAAAGAACAGAGGAAGAGGAGGAGGATGATGAGAATGCAAAAAAGAAAAAGAAGAAGAAGGAACAGAAATAGGAAGAGAAGGAGAAGGAGAAGGAGAAGGAGGAGGAAGAAGAACAAAGAAAAAAAACTCTATTTCTATTTTCATGAAAATTCGTTTTTATTTTTCATAAAAATTCGTTTTTATTTTCGTGAAAATCCAATACAATTTTGATATGAAAATCTGTTTTTGTTTTATATTAAAATCTGTTTCTGTTTTCATTCAAAAGATCCAAAGTCACGCCTAGGCGTGAACAACGTCACCCTGAAGCTAAACAAGACCACGCCTAGGTGTGGGTTCATCACCGAATCCGTTTCTGTTTTTATGAAAATTCATTTCTGTTTTTCATGCAAATCCATTTTTGTTTTATATTAAAATTCGTTTCTATTTTCATTCAAAATCAGATTCAGTTTTTATATGTAAATCCGTTTTTGTTTTATATGAAAATCTGTTTCTGCTTTTCTTGAAAATCCAATTTAGTTTTTCATCATCAATATCAACAATAACAGTAACAACAACACCAGCAACAACAACAATGTAACAGAAGATGAGGAGGAAGAAGAAGAAGAGGAGGAGAAAATAGAAAAGGAGGAAGAAGAAGATTATGACGATGGTGACAATAACAACGACAACGACGATGATGACAACGACAACGACGACAACTACGGAAGGTGACAGTACCAGCGACGCAGTAACAAGAGGAAGAGGGAGGTGGAGGAGTAGGAGGAGGATGGGAAGGAAGTGAAAGAGGATGAGAACGAAGTTGCAAAAACAGAAAGAGGGGCGCGAGTGTTTTCACGTACTCTTGAAGAGAGTGGATTTTGAATGCTTGGTTGGACTTGGTTAGTAAAATTACTTGTAGCATTACTGATATATTATTATATTTTATTATTTTTTAAATTAATATAAACCTAATTGAGTAATCGGATTGGTTCGGGTGTTATGACATCAAAACCAATACCCGAACCGATTAAGGTTGGGTTTGTTCGTATCTGATCCCGATTATACCCGATTACCCGTCGGATATAGAACCGATATAATCGGACTAGTTTGGTTTTGATTAGGTAATTGGACTACCCATACCCATACTCACCCCTATTTATTTGTTAAGCACATGTGATGTAAGTAGAGAACACTTTAAATTTTGTATATTCTATTTTTTAAGAAATATAAGTCTGCTGATTTTTTACTGTAATTTATTAATTATTCATATTTTTTATTTCAATCTTTTGTAAGTTAATAATTTTTTTTAGAAAAAGGAAATTATTATTCTAAATTTTAATGATTGGCTAGGAAGATTATATTATTTATTATTGTAGAAAAGATTGGATAATTTTTTCTCTAATCAAATAATAAGTACAAACACTTAACACTCATACAAAATTAGAAAAAATTATCATATCTACCTATGAATATTTATGACATGATAAATCTACCAACAAAAGAAAAAAATTGATTTTATATCCATGAAAGATAGAAATTGATCGACAAAACTATCCAAACCCTAAAAAATTATTTAAAATTTCTAAACTACCCTCTAAGGTTACTTTACCTAAAAACCTAATTTTAGTCTAGACGCCACCACCACCTCTAATCTCCAACCACCACCACCATCCAAAATTTCTTATAACCATTCTTGAATAACTGAGACCCGTGAAGATGATGATGGTGCTGATTAATTGATTCTGATGTCATCGTGGTGTCTCTTCCTATTCTCCTTTCCTTCCATCATTCCCTTTTCTTATTG
>JASCZI010000559.1:0-17357 GCA_036250425.1 Stylosanthes scabra | reverse complement strand
ATTACAAATTAGAGAATCTGCTGTTTGCTTGCTTTGTTAGCACTTACCACTCTCACTTACCATGTCTGCAATGGCCAGTGCGTTGTCTGCATTTCCCCTATCAAAGTCCTTAGCATTTGGCAAGTGCAAGTATAGGTCCACCGAAATGATTCATCATGAAATGCTCTCTGCTTGGTCATGACCATCGAAATCTAGTGCAACATGCAATACAAAGGTTCTGGGGTAAGGGAGAGGGGTCGATGAAGTTGGTGGAATTTGTGGAAATAATTGTTAGTGTTGGTGTTTATGTAAAATTAGTATTTGAATTATTTAGCTTTTTTTTTATTTATTACTATATTTTGATATTATTTTACTAGTTTATTACTATAATTTTACTAGAGTTTAAGGATGCCATTTGCAACTGTTGCAGTGTTGCACACTTGCATCCATCTAATTAAGAAGCAGTGAGACAAAGAATATTGAAATTTTGTATTTTTATCTTTATTTTATGTTTATTTTCATGCTTTAATTTAATTTTTTAAATCAAACATTACTGATATTATTTTATTTTAATTTATAATTTTTAGATATAAATGAAAGATGTGATATTATTTTAGGTATATATGAGAATTTTTTTTTTTACCTTTAAAGTAGAATTTACTTTTAGAGTAACTGAAATAAATATGAATTGATTATTTTTTGAATTTACTCTACTTATTAAAATTACAATGTAATTTTTTTTTCAATTCAATCATGTAGTGAAAGTCTGAAATGCTATGAGAAAATATTAATATAAAAAAGTATAAAAGCTGGCTCTTAAATTCGAGAATCAAAATTGATATGAAAAATTGACACTCTTATTTATTTATGAATGAAAAAAAAAATCATAATTTATATATTAAGAAATTCAAAGGATACAAAAAATTAATTACTATTGCAAATCTTTAAGGACTTATAATACAAATATACAATTTGATAGTTATGGATCGAAGTGATAAACAAGTTTTGAGAGTTACAATAATAATGATATATGGTGGTAAAAAATTGTGGTCATCGAATGAAAATTAGATGGACTGATATGTATAGAAAATGTGAAAGAAAATAATAGAGTGCGGATAAAAATAAAAGTTGACAACTTTGAAAAGAAAAATGAAATGTCTTATTTTTTCATCATAGTTATACATGGAAATAAAGTGTTTTGAATATAATTTTTTATATTTATTTCAAATTAAATAAGTCGGGATAATAAATAAAATTAATAACATTTTTCAATCATAATTTTGTTATCTAGAATAATATGTAAAGTCAATATAATAATTCTGGTGTCTAATTTTTTGGGACTATATTTACTTTCTAACAATTCACTTTATAAAACAAAATATAAATGTTTTTGAACTTCTGTTATCATTTAACCCTTTTTTTTCATTATTTTTTATTTCTCACAAATTTAAAATTTTTTAAAATATATTAATAAAGAAGACATAAAAGAAAAGTAAATTTAAGATAAAATCAAAAGAGAAAGAGAATCTCTTAAAACATAATTTTAACTTTTAATTATTAAGTTAAAATTTGGATAAAGATTATCAAAATTCAACCATATTATGAAAAAAAATTATTTTTTTTGTTAGAATAATATTATTTGGCATAAGATACTTATTATTTGATTTGAATAAAATATTTATAAAATTTAATGTGTTGTTGAAAAATAAAATATGTGTCAATTTTAAAAATGAATTCCGGCTTGTAAAAGCTTAATAAGTTAGGGATAAGATCTTTACTCGATACAAATTTTCTAGGTCCCATATTTCTCTTAATTATATGGCATTTTTTTTTTATTTTCACCATTTGAAAGGAAACGAAACCTTCATCAAATTCATATATATATTTTGATTAAAAAAGAACGCAAAGATAAAACTCAATAACATTTAAATACAATTAAAGTTTTTTAAATAAATAACATGCATTTAATATTATGTTTCACCTTTTTAAATAAAATGATATTATGACTCTTACTTTTTACATTATGTATGTTATTTTGGAATGAAATAGATATATGTTTATTTTGTGTTATTTTATAAATCATAACAAAAGAAGAACTTTTTCATAAATTTTTACTTTCAATCACAAAAATGGTAGACAGACATACATAATATAATGAAAATATTAAAGTGATGAATATTATTCAGATAACAAATAAAAAGAGTATAAAATATATTCCGAAAAACATGAAAATTAATTCTTTAAAATAATAAAAAGCAGTTGAACAGGTTTATCATATGTGCTTTGAAAGAATATTAGTCTGATCTTTTTTTAAGGTGATAATCATGTAGATCTAATGTAACTAAAATATTAAAGTGATGAATATTAATCAAATGATAAATTAAAAAAGTGAATATTATATTAGTTGTAATTATAATAAATATCACCTTAAAATTAATAGAAAAAGCGGCTGAATAGACACGACAGTGCCAATGCCAATAAAAATGCTAGTTATTATTAAAAGGATGGATAATTTTTTCTCTAATCAAATACTAAACACAAACACTTATAAAAAAATTATTTTGAAATATAAAATAAAATAAAAAATTTATGAAACAAAATTTAAAAAAAAAATATTATTCCGTTTTAAAAATTAAAAAGCTTTAAGCACAAGGATTCAACTTTTTTATTTTTTGGTCCAATCATGAGACACAAATACAAATATATCTCATTTTTTTAATTATTGGGCGAACTTAGTGTTAATTTTTCAATTTTGCAATATATTCGCCAAATGTATAGGTGTACATTAAACATGTAGTATATTCACTTCTCAGTTAGACGGTTATGGAATTTTTTAATGATACGAACTTCATATATATATATATATATATAAAGAGTAAAAAATAAACCTCACTATCTATGACTAAGCACGCTATTTCTGAGGGTACCAACGGTGACCAACTTTACCAGCTCCTAAGGCTGCGATTGATTTTGATTGACAGAACACTGAGACATGAATATTGATGGACTAAAACGTGTTTAGCGATGAAGATATGGACAGAAACTTATTGTCTTTGGCATAATTTTTCTTATTTTTGTGTTCACTTTTTAATGAAGGACACGGGATATGAAAAATAGACACTAGATTTTTAATAAAAATTTATTTTTTTATCCATAAAGCTTTTTTATTATTTCAGAGTTATTTTATTTTAATTTTGAGATAACAAACATAATTCTTACTTTCTTCTCTTTTCAAAATTTTCCAATTTTTCTTTTTCGTGTTCTTCATCATCATCTTTTTTTCTTTCTTCCTTTCTTTGATTACCTTTTCATTTTCTTTTTAATTTCTCTTTCTCTTCGACCTCCTCCGCTTTTTCTTTTCATGCCTTTATTTCTTCATCTTCCTTTTATTCTTTTTTTTTTTATTTCTCCTTTTTTTTTCTGGCTTGTCTTTTTTCTTTTTTTACTATCTTCTTTTTCCTGAGTGTTTTTTTCTCTATACTCACTGAGTCCTTATCTCTTTCACTTTTTTTTTGATGTGTTCTCTCTCTTGTTCTATTTTCAGTTTTTTATTTTTTTTCTTTTTTTTTCTTCTTCATGTTTCTTCTCCTCTTTTCCTTTCCTGTATTTATTTTTTTGTTTATTTATCTTGAAATGAATCTTTTACAAACAAAAAATTGAATCTGGAATAATATTTAACAATGAAAAATAATTAAGTAGCTGTAAAATACCAAAATAATAAAAAAATAAGAAAATAATTAACAATAGAAAATATGTATTGAAATTGAAGGTATTTTGTTGAGATGAAAAAGAAATAAAATAATTATATTTTATTTTATTTAATTTTTTTATTTTTTAAAGGATAAAAATATCTTTTACTTTAAATTATAATTTTGTCCATGTTTGTCTTGTACATGATTTCCAAACAATATTAATTTTTAGTATATTGTTCTGTTCTGTCCATGTTCTAGTGTTCTGTTCTCCTAAATAAACGCAGCCTAAATGATGTTGGTTGTGGTGTGAGGGGGTTTCTCTTGTAGCATCCAGAGGTGTGTGTGCTAGGAATTTGTTAGAAGTATGCTTAGATTTTAAATAGTGGCTTTTATTTTTAATATGTTGTAATTGAAAACACCGGATATTTTTAGGTAGGGGGTTATGTTTTATGAAAAGGAGTGGTGTTTAATTTAGTGAATGGAGAGAAAAACCTGATTAATTAAGGTTAGAAGTTATGAAAATTGGTTGTTTGAAGTTATTCAGATATGGAAGAAGGAAAAGAAAAGGTCATTTTTGCCTTTTAAAATAAAATTAAACTTGAAAGACGATTTTGAAAAATAAAAAAAAACTTAAAGCTACGCTTGTTTCCGAGGTTAGGACACAGAGAAATGGATGCCGATGAACATAAACTTGTTTGGTGACAAAGACATGAACACACTGTTTTTGACACAATTTTCATTTTTTCTGTGTCCACTTTTGAACAAACGATATTGATGGACACATAATTTAAAGGATGGACACGATATTTTTAATAAAAGAATTTATCTTTTTACGCAAAAAATTCTTTTATTATTTCACCATTACCTTTTAAAAAAAATTATTTTTTACATTAACTTTTAGCCTTCTCCTTATATCCTGTACATTATAGTCAAACACATTATAAAAACATTCAATTTTAGTATATATGTCCTAATGTTTCTGTCTCAATATTTTATTCTATCCTGGTAAACAAATGTAGTCTTAAAGACAGAATTTGATTTTGAGCCCAAATATTAGGGATTAAAAGTGCACTTATTCCCTATTAATACACTAATATGTATAATTACTTAATTAGGTATAGCAAGTTTGGTATTATTTTTAAAAAAAAATTCAATACGTATAATTTGATCCAATCTAAATCACAATAATATGAATTGAATTAAATTAAAAAATTAAAATCAGTATAGTGAAAATAACAATCGATTTAATTAAATTTGACTAAAATGAAAAATAAAATAAAATTGATATAATTTAGTTCATAATAAATTTTATTCATTTTACTTTTTAAATCAATCTAAATCAGTAAATCATATTACAATGCTATTTCATTTACAAGCAGCAAGATAATTATATATGAACAAGTGGTTTTGGCCAACCAAGTCCAACCAGGTCATTTATTTCTATGCTAAATAGAAAACTATTTCGATGTTAAATCAAGGTTCTGAAAATTGGACTGGTCATCAAACCGCTCGAGCTAACGGTTAGAAATTTTTAAGGTTCAACCGGTTCAATCGAAGGTTCAATCATTTCATAATATATTAACATAAATATAAAATAAATATAAAGATACAAAATATAATTATATCATCATACATATCTTAAATTATCTTCTAAGTTTAAAATGCTAAATCAATTAACGTATAATAATTTCACTCAAATGCAATACACAATGAATATTAAGTAGTTTTATATTAAAATTATTATTATTTTCATATTTTAATAATTTATTAATTATTTTATACATATTACATTATTATATACAAGTATTTATTAAAAAATAATATTAGTAAATATTTCAACTGTGGGAAAAGTAAAAAGTAAGTGTTTCATTTTTATTTATAAATATTTAATTAAACTTATTTTAATACTAACAATGATGTACAAATAAAAATAAAGATAACATGAATAAATATGAACAAGTTGGAAATGAAGATAATAATATATTTAACAATTTGCCTTAGTATTATTAAAATTTGGTATAACTTAATGGCAAACATCCATTTTAACTCCAAGGAGGACAAGGGTTTGAGCGCATGTCTAGCATTTTGGAGATTAATTTCTCCTTTGAGATAAAACCGGCCGGGTTTCGGTTCGATCCGACCGACCAGTTTTTGGCCGGTTCACCGGTTTGACTCTATTTTTCAAAGGGACGGTTTTTAATACTGATCCAGACCGTGATCATAGCCGGTTCACGGTTAAACCGGTTAGACTGGCCGATCCGATCCGATTTTTAGAACTATGTGTTAAATAAAACTTTATTTATGTGCAATTTTTCATACTATTTGACACCGAAATAATATTATATTTAGTATAGAAATAAATCAAAACCACTTGTTCAAACCGCATTAGATATTAAATCTTGTTGGTAGAAAAGAATTTCCTTTGAATGGGTAGGATTAGCAGTTGGAGCAGGTGATACTAGGATGGCTAGATAAAATAGAGCAATATTTGGTTGGATAAAAATTGAAAAAGGATATCAGGAGTCAAGACCAAAAGAGGCTGCAGTCGATATTCAAGGTTCATCAACAAAGAGATTTATAAAATATCAGTTCCTCTAAGTTAATTATTCCTGTTAACCTCAAACAGAAGATCCTAACAAAGGAAAGAAGGAATTGATTTGTCTAACGAAATAAAGGGTTGGGAACTATCTGGTAATTAAAATTTGTAAGGAACTAAAGTGTATAACTAACTGAATATTTCATAGGATGATTTTGATTATTACTCGAAAAATAATCATCAACCAATCCATATAACCAAAATCATAATGAGCATCATGGTTGTCCCAAAATGAAGATATTCAAGATGACACAACACAATCAACTGAACATTGAAAATCTTTACAAGTGTATTAGCAAAAATGACATCTGAATAGAATATCATAACGACCACAATTCACAGTCAAACCATTTCTAGAACGTGAACAAAGGAAGAGCATAAGTCCATCAATCCTAAAACAACACATTTAATAGAAAATTTAAAAGACATATGTTGAGTCTGGATAGAAGATATATCTAAAAACCTTATCATAAAAGCTTCTAACTTCCTGAATCCTGAAACATGCGCACCAGAGCCGGAGAAACAACTTTAGATATGTCATGTGTGAACACCTATTGATGCAACAAGACAAAAATTTGAACAGAAAATGTACTGAATTAGATATTCATCACAGGAGACAACAAACTCAAGAACTCGTTAAAGATAAGAAGATAATATACACAGAGAGATAAATCTTCAAAAGAAAATGCCATGAGGAATGTTTATGTATGATCAAACAGCAGTAGAATTAACATGCTATAAAACACGGAAGAAAAATCAATTGTATAAAGTGTTTAGCCATCATAAAAAAAAAAGACTAAACTCGCAGATGAGGTCAGAAGAGAATTCCAAAATAAAATGACCAAACAACAATAGAATTAGCTTGCTATAGAAGGTTTTCAGAACATGACATACCCTACTTTCTTTCATCTTCCCCTGTTCCCACAATATCCTCCGAAAATGACAGCAAAATCTCAGTAAACACAAGCATCTTGCTGTGATTCCAATTAATTGTCTGAGACTCCGCGGATGCACCATCATCGCTCACCTTGACCAACTTATTGCTTTTGGTGCCAACAAGTTCACCACCATTAGTGAAACACACAGGGTTGATGTCATAATAATCACAAGGAAGCACAATATCGAGCTTAGTCCAAGATGACTCCACCTTATACTCTTTCATTATGAAGATCTCAGTCTTCCCGTCCTTGTTAAAGTAAGATATCCCAAGGCATCCACCCAGTACAACTAACTTCCTCTTCCTGGAATAAACTAGTATATCCGTGGGCAATGATATCATTGATAGATTCTTTCCGGCTAAGTCGAAGGCAACAATTACGTGCTTGAAGTCCACAATTTTAACTGCCAACCAATGAATAGCCCCGTTATAAAACAATGCACGATCATCATCATATATAGCCGACTTAGGATGACGGTCACACTCAATTTTGTTCCAGGAATTGGTTCTAACAGAGAAATAGAACCAAAGAAGTGTACAATCATTTCCCCCCACCCATCCTGCTACTACGAAATAATCATCAGTAGATTCATCATACCCAAAACCACCCCATAAGTGTTGCGCCTCGTGAAAACCAGTCCATGGAACATCAGGGTCATCAGGAGGATGAGGCACTGCTTTGTGAGAACCAGTTACAGGGTTCCACAGAAGGAGTTTAGTGCCATTAGGATTACCATGAATGCCCAACAGTATCAAGCCCCTGCTTGAACCTAGAATATCAAAGCGGCGATGACGACAACTTAGAGGAAGTTGAATCGCGTAATCGCAGCTAATCGAAGCTTCTACATCCACACAACGAGCCTCGGAAACCTCACTCGACAAGTACAAAACCCTAGTATTGTTATTGGTGGGTGCGGCATCAGCAGCATCGGAATGTAGTTTTGCAAAGCGTGAATCGGAGATGAGAGAAAGCCATTGTTTAGAGACGCACCTGAACCGAATTAGGGATTTCACCGGCAAGAATAATAGGATTTTTTCTACCAATTCGAGAGGGAGAGCCTCCGCCTCAGCCTCCTCCTGCTGCTTCATCTTCTCAATTATGATTGGATTGCCCCCACTCTCTTTCCCTTACTTCTTTACTCTATTCCAACTTCCAAGCTGGGTTTTATGGCTTTCTTTTTTTTTTATCTATTTTTTTCGGTGAGGATTCCTATAAAGTTATTTGTTTATTTTTTTATTTTTCTATTTCAAAGTATATTATATTTTCATAGTGAATTTTAGTGATTGATTTTAGTGTGTAAATAAAATTATTGTTAACATAATACTTATGATTCATAATTATCATAAGTTATTATCCAAAATTTATATGAGTTATCATCCATAACTTATATATCAAATTCGTAACTTATATATCAAATGATTAAATTATCATCCAGAATTTATATGAGTTATCATTACTAACTCATATATAGTATGTGTTGGCTCCCTATTGATCATAGAGAAAGTCTAGGTAACCAATATTTTGGTAATTAATATTAACCAATAAACTTCAAATGAGTTAAAACTCAAATTGGCCACCGAAATTTAACTCGCGCATCAAATTAGCCCCTGAATTTTCAAATTACTCAATTTCACCCCCGAAATTTTGCCGCTCGTCTGTTTTACGTTAACTATGTGATGATGTGGCATGCTGATGTGTACAGTCAATGCCACGTGTCAAAAAATGATTTATCCACGTGGAATCGAGTGACACTGTGACACGTGGCATGATGACAAGGACAATAATGTCACGTGTCATAACACTGTTTATCCATGTGTCATTAGTATGTTATTATTATATATAACTTATTAAATTGACTCCTGAAATTTCACTCGAAATTTAATTTAGCCCTGAAATTAATGAAAGCAAATTGAATTGGTCCCTAAAAAGATTTTTTATTTTTTATTTCATAAATTCAAAATTATTAATGTTCTTAAAATCCATTGATTTACTTTTATTTTCTACATATTCCATTGATACATCATTCTTATAAATAATTTTAATTTTGATCATACTTATTTAATAATAGTTAAGTATTAATAAATTTCATATTATATATTTAAGTTATTTTAACAAGAAAATGATTGAGTAAAATATATATTTTTTTTTAAATTATTTATATTTTATAGGAAATTAAAATTATCTAAGTCTTATTTAACTTCTTAATAATCATTAACACTTATTAGTTAATAAAAAAACCACTTATATAAAAATTATTACAAACGATTCTTTTGTAAAATTATTAAATAGAAAGATTAAATTTATTTTTTATCTAGATACTTCATTTTTTAATATTTTTTCTTCTTTTAAATTCATCATTAAAATCAAATCATTACACACTTTCGTTCATAAACCACGTGTATTATTATATTGTTATAGTTGGAATAAGTAATGAAAATTGTCAAATTAATATATAAGTCATATTGTCATAGATTTATAAAATAATTTGTCTCATAAATTTCTTAAATTGAACTAGTCATTTACTATATTTTTTTAAATTTGCTTGTAGAAAAACAGAAAGAAAATTAAGGCTAAAATTATTAGGTTCCAAGAATATTAATAATTTTGTATTCATGAAATAAAAAATAAGAAAATTATTTTAGGGACTAATTTGATTTGTTTTTGTTAATTTCAGGGCTAAAATGAGTCCTAGTGAAATTCTAGGGGTCAATTTGAGTTATGTACTATGATAACATACTAGTGACACATGGACAAATAGTGTTGTGACACATGGATAAATCATATTATGACACGTAGCACTATTGTCCATGTCATCAAGCCACATGTCACTAACAGCCACTGTGTCACTCGATTCCACGTGGATAAATCATCTTTTGACACGTGCCATTGACTGTCCATGTCAGCATGTCACATCACCACATAGTTAATGGAAAATAGCTGAGGGGCAACTTGAGTCACAGAGTGAAAATTTCGGCGGGTCAAATTGAGTAACTTGAAAATTCAAACACTAATTTGACGTTTCAGTCAAACTTCGAAGGCCAATTTGAGTTTTAACTCAACTTCAAATACTATTATTACTATTTGGATTTCATTATTTATGAATTGGCTTCTTTTATTTTATTGAGCTTTTACTTCTTGTTGGTTATTATTGGTCAAAAATTTATTGGCTATCTAGCATGATTGTTGATCATAATGTATTGATTTCTTAGTCTTTTTCTGTGTTGATTTCTTAATCTTTTTCTGTCCGTAATTATATACCTAAGTTATATTATTTGTATACCAAATCAGTGCTAAATTACTTGATCGCCACTTTTAAGAATTATTTTCCAGAATGATGCAACTCTTTTCAAAATAATTTAAACTATTTATCAAGTTGCCACCAAGTTGCCACACCAAGTTGCCACAGTAGCAACTGATCATTCTTATTAGCGCTGACTTGAATTAATGATATTATGTGATAGGAAAATTTCAACTCACTACCTAAAACATGAAGAGCAACATCAATACCACTAAATCAAGTTAATTTTTATAATATGCTATGCATTTTTTTTTATCTTCTAATTAACATATAAATATTTAAATATTTTATGAAATATTACTTTTATATTTATTTAAGTATCATTTTATTTTATATTCACTCCTTCTAAAATTAATAATTTTTAATTATACAAAGGTATTAAAATAAATATTAAACTTTAATTGTTTAATGTAAATGTCTAATAAATTAAAAACTAATAATTCTAATGTATATATTAAAATATATTTTTTTTAATAATTCTAATATCTAAATTTTTAAAAAAATTATTTTAATATATACAGTAATATTATATATATATATATATGTCTATAACACTAAAAGTATTATTTTTTAAAATATAGACATTAGAATAATTAAAAAAATTCTTTCAGAATATATATTAACAAAATTATTTTTTAATTTGTTAGAAATTTATAACACATTACAAAAAATAAGTTTAATTTAGTAAAAAAAAATTAGTTTAATTTAATGGTAGTAAAGTTGGTCTTATGTCTTAAGACACAGGTTTAAATCTCACCTATTACATAATTTTTAAATATGTAAAAATTCACACGCTTTCATCATTAATTTTAATATAGTTTGAAAAAATTTGTATTTTAAGAAATAATTAGCTAGTCTATAATATATATTGAAATATAAAATAAATATTAAAAATGATAAAATTACACGTGTTCTAAATTGGCCATCCATAGCTACCAAATTTTTCCTTTTTAATGAGGTAATATTTTTGGTCTTTTTTTTCGTACAAATAAAATAAAATAAAATATCCAATATAAGTAATTAGGTACAGCAAGTTTGGTATTATTTTTAAATTTTGCAATTTACAAATTTTAATTTTTTAATATTGGATAATTTGATCCAAACAAAATCACAATATTTTGAATAGAATTAAATTAAGAAATTAAAATCAATAAAATGCAAATAGCAATTGCTTAAATCAAAATTTGGGGCTATTTTATAAATTTGTCATATTTTTAAAATTTACTATCAAAATGTCAATATTTTTAAACTATTTATCCAAATCTCATTTTTTGTGTCCGAGTTTTTTTTTTTTTTTTTCATGGTGACTAAAAAAGAGATGCATTTTTGCCAAAACACATTCAACACTAGACGGTACAGTGCATGTTATAAAGGATGCACTGAAACAAATAGTGCATCTCATAAAAGGGATAAAAAATATAAGCGCTTTCAATTGAAAAAATTCTAAGGCCTATCATGTGTGAACTTTAAAAAAATTTCTAATTATAATATAAAATGGTATAAATCTTCAGCTTTTTCTTGTGTAGTGCAAAGCAAAATGGCATCTTATAAAGTGTAGAATCTGGAAAGCAGTGGTAGTGGTGGTGCTGCTGCATGCATACATATAAATTATTGGAGAATATGTGCCTGCTGGTATCTCCTAATGAAGTTGGAAAATGATAGGCCATACATAATTCTCAAGTAGTTCATATGACATGTTTGGAAATTGATTTCTGTATATATAGGCATGCATGTTAATAAGTAGTTGAGAAGTGTAGAAATTGAGTTACTTGCATATATAACATGGCAACATCTAAAATCCAGAAGTTGGAAAGTGTGTTTGATATTAAGGCAGATGCTAAGCAATTCTTTGATGTTTACTGCAACAAGACTCACCATGTTGCCAAGGCTTGCCCTGAAAAAGTCCAGAGTGTTGAAATTCACCAAGGCGAATGGGGAACTGAGAGATCCATCATTTCATGGAACTTTGTTCATGGTATGTATGTGGACCTTAGCTTAACTTATTACAAACTCAATTTCTATTGGTTTACAATTTAATTCACGTTCACTTACTATTTTTTCCCTAACCCTCTCAAAGTGAATTAGTCTAATAGAAAGATAATTATATTTAAGATTGGTAACTATTTAATTAAATTCAGAGTGTAAATGTGCAGAGAGTACAAATTGAATGAGAGTAACGAATAAATGATATGAATATCACTATTTTTAATTTAAAGAGTAAATACTCAATTAGGTTTCTGACCATTTTCAATTTAGACAAATTCACTCAACCCCAATCCAGCCTTCAACCATTAAAAATTTGAGATAAATAGGCTCTTAAAATCGGTTTATCAACTCTAAATCAAAATCTCGCAAACCTGTTTTAATGATCTATTTGTTTCAATTTTTTAATAGTTGAATGCCGAATTAGAGTTTTTGAATAATTAGGGATGAGCTTGTCCTAATTGAAAATGTTCAGAGACCAATTGAGTGCTTACTCTTAATTTAAATAAAATATAATTCTACTATTAAATATATCAATAATGCTAGGTAATCAACAAAAATTCAGCCAACATAAGCCAACAATTAAATTGAATGTTCTATTTCTTTAGGTTTCAGATGTTCGATCTGTTTCTAAAAAATACAAAGTTGGTTGATTGTTGGTTGTTTTAAATTTCAGATGTTCTATGACTTTCATTATGAACATTCTATAACCAATAGTTACGGATATTCTAATTTTTGTTGGTATTCTTTACATATATTTTTCCTAAATATATAAACATTTTGTATTTTATGTACAATAGAAATCTGTATTTGAGTATTGGCCTTTAAGATTTTAAAGTAATAAATTAGAATTGTTCAAGTGGTCAGCTCATTCATCTGATTAAATAAATACTGGAATATGTGTATGCAGATGTATTATACAGCAATATGAATATGCTTGCATGTGTGGTTTTGACAAAAATAAAAATTTGGGATTCAAAAATGTAGATTAGATGGTTAAGGACACCTTTTAGTTCCTTTGAACTGTAAAATCTAAAAAAAAATTGGTTTTGGACATGATTAGATGGCAATGCTTCTGTTTGTAAGGAGATTATTGAAGACATAGACAAAGAAAACAATAAAATGAGCTATAGAGTCTTGGAAGGAGACCTGCTAAAGCAGCACTACAAGAGCTTCAAGTTCTTACTTCATGTTGTTCCCAAGAAAGAGGGAGGAAGCAAGGTGCATTGGACATTGGAATATGAGAAGATGAATGAGAAAATTCCTGAACCTCACACTTTGATGCAGCTGATAGTTGAGGTTAGCAAAGATGTTGAAGCTCACCTTATTTCCCAAGGCTGAAACTGAATTTGAAGCTGAAAATTTGGAGCTATGTAACAATATTATATGTATGTGTGCTCATATATATTTGTTAAAATAACGGGCAACGGCATATAGAAGCTACTATACATATACTAGGCTTTATAACCTACTTTCAATAATAAATAATTTGGAAATACTGTGTGTCCAACTTAATTTTATAACGAACTCTAATCATATATCTTTAACTTTTTTTTCTATTTTTTTTTCCTTCACACACACGGTTTGTGACTACTTCTCCACTTTTGTCTTCTAGATCAAATTAACTAGGGTAAGTTTTTCAATATTGTTAGCTACAAGTGCATATCCATGACTAATCCTATTTATTTTACAAATTATTAATATGGTTTAATATATTATATTATACATTTAGCAATAGTTTATTCAACCAAGTTAAGTGTATACAAAAAATCAATCACCAAATCAACTACTTAATACTTATATAAAATACATATTAAAAGTTTAAAAACATACAATACATAATGAACTCATCTTTTCATATCTTATGTGTCAACGCTTCTAGATGCAACAAGACAAACATTGCAATGGAGAAGAAAAAATACTGAATTAGCGGCATTGATTCAGAAATTCAACACTGGAGACAGCAAACTTGAGAACTTAGGAAAGATAAGAAGATATTACAGATAGAGAGATATATTCGAAAGAAAATGCCATGATAAATGTCTAAATAAGATGACTACGATCAAACACAGCAATAGAATTAACTTGCTTCAAAATAGGGAAGAAAAATCAATTGTGAGATGAGTTAATTGAGATGCTTTCTGGCTACGTCGAAGGCAACAATTACCATATCAAAGGCTGTATCTTTTGCGAAAAAATATTGGAAGCCAATATTAGGGAATTATTAAGAAGCCAATAATCAAGTTATCATATAAAATTAATCAAGTTATCAATTAGCACCCTAATGGTTGTTTAATATTGGTTCCGTAGCACTATTGCATTCGTCGCTAACCAATGAACAGCCCCGTTACAAAACATTGCACAATAAGACCAAGGGGAATGGAGAGGAAGATGACCACACTCAATTTCTTTCCAAGAATTGGTTCTAGCAATGAATTGAAAAATAAGGATAGAATGAAAAATAATAAGAATTTTTAACAACTTAACTCTAAATAAAATAAAAAATAAAAAAAACAATTGAAGGAGAATATGATTAATTTAGCCACAGTTTTCTACCACACGACTGTGTCTCCTTCGGCCACGCTCATAACCACGCATGACGCACCAGACAACCATCATTCATCAACGCGGGTCATTTTGGGAAATCTACCCGATGCAATCAAGGTACACAGGAAAATGTGATAATTTTCCCATATTATAATGTACAAAAATTGATGTAACTTGGAAAAAAAATTTCAATGAAACGCATGCTCATTGTCCTACCAATTTTTTAGCAATAATAAATTTTAAATTTCTCTTCAAAATCTTCAGCTTTTTGTTGTGTAGTGCGAAGGAAAATGGCATCTTATAAAGTATAGAATTTGGAAAGCAGTGGTGCTGGTGCATGCGTACATATGAATTATTGCAGAATATATGGGCCTGCTGGTATCTCCTAAAGTAAATAATTAAAGAAGTTGGAAAATGATGTGCAATACATAATTCTCACGTAGTTGATTTGAGAAGCTTGGAAATTGATTTCTGTATATATATAGGCATGCATGTTAAGTAGTTGAGAAGTGTGGAAATTGAGTTAGTTACGTTGCATAACATGGCAACATCTAATATCCAAAAGTTGGAAAGTGTGCTTGATATTAAGGCAGATGCTAAGCAATTCTATGACCTTTACTGCAACAAGACTCACCATGTTGCCAAGGCTTGCCCTGATAAAGTACAGAGTGTTGAAATTCTAGAAGGTGAATGGGGCACTGAGAGATCCATCATTTCATGGAACTTTGTTTATGGTATGTATATATTTCATATTTTAAAGTAACTAATTATTAGAGTTGGTCTAATGATTAGCTCATCCCTTGTCTAATTAAGTAAATATTAGAGTTTGAATTCTATCATGTGCTTAATAATATTAGAGTTGGTCTAATGACACCTTTTAGTTCCTTTGATCCGTAAAATATATAATCTAAACAATTTTTGGTTTTGGACAAGCTTAGATGGCAAGGCATGTGATGGTAAGGAGATTATTGAAGACATAGACAAAGAAAACAACAAAATGAGCTTTAGAGTCTTGGAAGCAGACCTGCTGAAGCAGCACTACAAGAGCTTCAAGTTCTTACTTCATGTTGTTCCCAAGAAAGAGGGAGGAAGCATGGTGCATTGGACATTGGAATATGAGAAGATGAATGACAATACTCCTAATCCTCACAATTTGATGCAGTTGTTACTTGAGTCTAGCAAAGATGTTGAAGCTTACCTCATTTCCCAAGGCCGAAAGTAATTCATATGCTAGAATGATATTTGCACCACAAAATTAGCCACTAAAATTAGCTACCATTTATAATATATATTTTATATTTCAATAAATATTCTACTCATGGCTGATTTCGATGTACAGCTAGCATATATAACCGTATCCATAGTATCATATGTTCTCATGTATATTTGTTAAAATAATGGATAATGACATACGCTACTTTATATATACTGGGCTTTAGAGTTTAGCCCTATTTCAATAATAAATAATTTGAAAATACATTGTGTGACCAACTAAATTTTATAACCCTAATCAGATATCTTTAATTGTTTATTTATTTATTATTTTTTTCACACATATGGGTTGTGACTTCTTCTTCTTCTCTACTTTGTCTTCGATGTATGACTTCTAGATCAAATTAACTAGGGTAAGATTTTCAATACATCTAATTATATTGGTGTCTTGGTAATATCGTCTTTGATAATGCAAGCTTGATTATATAGTATTAGCATTGAGTTTTTGGTACATCACAGCACGCCAGACGATCTTGTCAAAAATCTGACAGATTTAGCATCAAGAACTTTAAAATATTGTTGTTTACTGTAATTTGGCTTTGGCACACGTCCTCCTTTTGTTACTGTGAAGGACGCTCCATTTTCAAAAGCATCCCCTACTGAATGGAATTCCCACATCTTCCCGTTTTCGCCCTTGCCGTTTCTCCATGTCACCTACACAACGCATACATTCAAATATTACTAAAACAAAGTCATGTTAATTAATTTGATTAGTGCGTGATTAATTATTTACCTCCTTATTCCCAGATTGGGGTGCTATGAAGAGGTTAGATTGGCTTTTGAGGCTGGGTCCCATGCTTCCACCAATTGCATATTGCAACCATCCCTGGTATATATTGTTTGCTACATGTGCATATCCATGACGAATCCTATTTATTTATTTTACAAATTTATTAATATGTTTTAATGTATTTTTTTATAAATATATGATTTTTGTAATTTATTATATAGTTACCTTGGCATGCGCTGGTTGCAATTGGGTCCAAAATGATTGTAAACAACAGTAACTTTCATGTTCTGGTCTCTAATATATCCGTCATCATGGCCAAGAA
>JASCZI010000558.1:0-26906 GCA_036250425.1 Stylosanthes scabra | reverse complement strand
CTTCATGTCTTCCCCTTGATTGTTCTCTTTTCAGGAACCTACAATTCCTCTTAATATGCCCCGGCTTGCCACAATGATGACAAGTGAAAGTGAACTCTTTCCTTGGTGGCTTGGACTTTCCTCTTGATTTGCCTCGGCTCTCTGACCTGTTAGTACTGTGAGGTTTTCTAGATTGGCTTCTCCCCCGTGACTCTGAAACAAGTGCTTCTGACTGGGAGGAGGTATTGATCAAACCCCGCTCTTTTCTTCTGGATTCTTAATTCAACATGCTCTCTTTAACCACTGACAACGTCAACTTCCCTTTTGGAACTGAGTTAGTCAGTATCACAACCAGAACTTCCCAACTATCAGGTAGAGAACTAAGCAACAACAAGGCTTGCAACTCATCAGTCAAAGTGATCTCATTATTTGTGAACTGATTCACAGTCTCCTGAAAAATGCTCAAGTGCTCCGGCATTGATTTGCCTTCAGTGTACTTCATATTAACCAGCTTCCTAATCAAGAAAGCTTTGTTCTGCACATTCTTCTGCTCATATAACTCTTTCAGTTTATTCCACATCTTCTGGGCATTAGTTCAGTGTCAACATGCGGATAAACACTGAGATCAAGCCATTGACTAATCAAAGCAACTGCCTTCCGGTGCAACTTCTTCCATTCAGCGTCAGACTTAGTACCTTTGGCTTTATCTCCCTCAATAGGATCATACAAGTCCTTGCTATACAACATATCTTCCATGAGGGTCTTCCAAATAGAGTAATTTTTGGAATCCAATTTGACCATATTTGGCCTATGCGTATTTTCTTCTTCCATTTAATCAGCACAGAATAAATAACCAAAGCTCTTGATACCACTTTGTTGGGAAAATTCAGGTTCAAACCAGAACCACAGCGGAAGCACCAAAAATATTTTCCCACAACCTGTGCAATTAAATAGGCAACACCAAAGATACTCCAAGCAGCAGATAATATGCAGAAATCAAGAACAAGAGACACACGCAATTTTTATCGTGGGAAAACCCCCAAAAGAGGGACAAAAAAACCACGGGACCTAGTCCAGTAAAATCCTCCACTATCAATAATAATGGGTACACAATCAGTTCTCCTAGTAACACTAGGATATATCAACAATCAACAAAATACATCATCGCAACGGATGGAATCAACATAAACACTCCACAAAATGGGTATCTCAAATCAGAAATAAGAGAAGGCAACAATACTAGCAAGTTATATCCTAATGTTCAGCACTACACCAGGAATAACATACTGAAATCTCATAAGAAATGGAGCAAGTTTACCAAGTCAATATGTGCACTTTGGAACCGCCCTTTTCCCCAAATTTCTTCTTCTCTTCGGCGCCGCAGTGAGCTTCAATTCTCACTCTCTCGCCTCCGTCTCTTTTTCTCTTCTCTCACCCTAATTCTTTCATCTTATTATTATAATTGTATTATTATTATTATTATTATTGGGTATGGGCCCAATTGATTTTGAGAGCCCACCCAACAATTAGTTAAATCACTTATTCAAATAAAATTATTGAATAGATAAATAGGGTCTTAATAATAAATCTACGATTAAATAATATCATAGATTGAGTGCATTATTCAAACAATCATTCTTCAATAGTTATAGAAAGCATGAATTCATGTTATTTTTACACTAGAAATTTCTTCTCTCCGATTCTTTCTAGGATTTCTCTATGTAGTTTAATTATCTATTTTTTTTAATTTCTTTATTCATTTTTGGGAAAAAGAAGTACCTTTTCTGATGCAAAAGCGCACATATTCCGAATATTACAAGTTTGAAAGCTAAGAGCCTAAGACTTTAAAAAAATTTAGGAACAAATAAATTCATTTGACAAATACCTTATCAATTGGAATAACTACTTTAGAGAATAATTGACATAATAATACACAAATAAGTGGCAACAATAATAGAAACCAAAAAAATAAAAATAAGAACGAGACACTAAAACTTTAACGTGAAAGTAAAAACAAGAGAATTTTAAATAAGTGCACAATTCATTATTACAATAAACCAAAACAATCAAACACCAATGCATATAAATGTAAACCAAAAAGAAGAAAAATTTACAAAAGCAAAGTTACTATGTGCGCACAATCCATATCTCATCCTCCAAATCGTATACTAATTATCCAACCATTGAGAACGAAAAAAATACTTCCTTGTGAATTCGAAAAAGAAGCTTAATTTTGTATTGATCCAAAGATTATTCTACCATCATCAAGCATTCCTTTCTTTGAAGCTCTTCGTCGCTTTATGAGTGGTAAGAAATGTTTGGTTGCTGCTGGTCTCTGGTGGATATGGAGAAGAAGGTGTGATATGATGTTTAACCAAAATTCAATATGGACACCTCGTCACATTGCTATTCTGGCTCAGCATTCAGCAGCTGAATTTCTTAGTTTGCAATGCAAGGTATTATCCTTCTCTTATTCATGCTGTAAATTCCTGGCTCCCTCCCCCTAAAGGATATATGAAAGTTAATTGTGATGCTTCGGTGTTCCCTGATCGCCGGTTAGCTGGCTTTGGCTGTATAATTAGGTATCATGATGGAGCTTTTGTAAAAGCTTGTTCAGGAAATATTCCTTGTTGGGGAGTATATTGGTGCGAATTGTTTATATTCTGGAGAGGTCTTGTGTTAGCTTGAAAAAGTGGCTTGAAATTCATTATTTGTCAAACTGATTGCCAACATATTAGAGATAGAGATCTTCACAATAAAATTTCGGAATTACAACATAGCTGCTGATTTCTTAGCAAAGCAGGGTACGATGGATGCCAGAAATTATGTAGAGTGGCTTGGAGACCAGCTCCAGCATATGATTATGTGTGATTTAGCTTAGTCTTTTTTTTTTTTTTTTTGGACATTAGGTTGGACAGGCTCCAACCCATAGCCTACACAACTGGTATGTAGCTCCTTTTGAGAGAAAGATCTCTCCACGCGGCCACTGCCTGAGCTGCAGCTTAGTCTTTGTTTTATTATCAGTCACCAAAATTTTTTTTAGCCCAATCCAACATTGAGCCACTCACCAAACAGCACGTTTATAGTGACTGCATAACCAACCCAAAAAAAAATTATCATTATAATAACAACATGGTAATCAAAATTGAGGTCCGTTAGATTAAAATTTATCTATACCGAAGTGCATATTATTTGAGCAGTTAACAAGACTTAATGCCAAAAGAGACGAGAAATTTAGGCAAGTATTGGGCCTTTGTGCCCCGATGATATACCAAAAAAAAAAAAAGAAATTTAGGCAGGTATCTACATGCTCCCAAACCTGCAATTGTATGAAAACAAAATTGTCAAATTTTAATTGTCAATTGTTCGAACAAAAAAAAATCTATCTATAGCTTGAAAATCATTCTCATAACATAACTAATAAAACCACAGACATATATAGCGTAAAAACATGTAAAAAACTAACTCAAATACACTATATTCAAAGAAACTAAATACACCCGGTGCGCGGGTCTGAGACTAGTTAATTATTAGAGTAGACGTTCGGCTTAAGCACTCACAAAATTTTCAGAAGTGGAGTTAGTAAGCTCGACATTCCCAGCAGAATCCACAAGCCATCAAACACTCAATTCCCAGACCTAATAGTTTTTTCAACGAGGAGAAAGTTTATCAAGATTCTCTTTGATAACAGATTTTATTAATGAATAACAACATACAGATGTATGTATAAATTCATGTAAAAAACTTGAATGCATCAGAAATTATACTTTCTTTATCCTTTACCAAATTCTTTGCACTTAGCACTGTAATATGACATTGAACCAAAAAAAATTGAATTAGTGTAATGGATTAAAACTTTTATTTGTGTATATATGAGAAGATGTTGCTTGTTTCCTTGATCTCTATTAGCTATAGTAACAATAAAATGAATTAAAACTTGCTATTTGTGTAATTTTCAACAAATACTCTACATTCTTAAACTACTATGCTGTGGTAAGAACATTAGATAGATGCATTACATTTTCAGTTTCACCTAGCTTTTCTTGTGTAAGGATGAGAGTAGAATGAATTCATGGCATATTGTAACAAAATTTTGACAAAATTTAACTCATTTTCTCACTTTCAATGAGCATAGACACTGTGTACTCCTTTTATTAATCTTGATTCTTGAAAGCTTTTCTCCTAATACCTCTAACCTGGCATTGGAAAAAAAAATTGAATTAGAGAAATGGAGAGTGAAAATTGAAAAATGAGTCCTAATTCTGTTCTACATGTATATATGTAGGAGATAGATATAAAGGAGGGAAAAAACTTAAATCATGAATAGTATTTGAAATTTGATTTTTAAATTTTGTAATATTTTATTATATGTTAATATTTTGTTGTTTCTTTACCAGGTATTGAGTTGGCAATCCTTGAATGAAATGTTTATTTTTTCTCAACCATTAGATCAGAATATGAAAGACATTGGGATTGCTGCAAATGTGTTTTGCTTCTACACATTGGATAACAGGGTATTTGGATCATTGTGAATGAAATGTTTATTTTTCCTCAACCATTAGATCAGAATATGAAAGACATTGAGATTGCTGCAAATGTGCTCTGCTTCTACACATTGGATAATAGGGTGTTTGGAATATGAAGGACTTAAAAGTTGTGCTTGGTTTTTGGAATGATAGATGAAAAGCTATCTTTCTCTATAAGATACATATGTATCATGACAATTTTATCCTTCTAGTTACTCTTTTTGTGTTGCTTTTTTATTGGTGTAAATAGTCTTTTAATTTAACTGGACACTTGTCGATCAATGAGGCTGCTAGTGCTCCCTTTTAATATAGTAATTGATTGATACAATTTTCTTCTGTATATCTACTATATATGTATACATTTTTGTCCTGAAATATCTTATGCATGCATAACAAAAGAAAAGTAAAAAATATTCTTAAGCCTGAAATCCAAGATTCCTTAAACAAGGAGTAAACCACTTATATTGTGAGTATTGCGCACTTATCACTATTACATAAATTAAAGTTTAGAAGAGATAGACTAATGGGAACGTTGCAGATTACAAATGGAATTGATACCAAAAATACATGGCAGTGAAATATGCAACCAATAACAAGTGCAATTCTTTGAGCAATCAGATTAGAACTTACTAAGATCATGATGCTTCATAGTTGCAGGTCCGTTTCAGATTACTTATGGATTTGATTTTGCTATAGTGGTAGGCTCAAACTTGTACTGGAATGACCTCCGGGATTTGGTAGCAGATGGTAATGAACAAATGTCACACTTTCAATCTCTATTTTCTGTAGTAACACTACGTTACTATCCACTTGAAAACATTTAAAATACAAGTCCAGTCCAATCATACAGAAATTCAGTGTTTAATTGATGCAATATATCTCTAATACATGAAAGTAAGGTTACATATGTAAAACATAATCCATTATGTTTACTTTTCATTAATATATCCCTAGTACAGATCATCTCGGGAAAAAATTCATAACAGTATTCTCACCATAGATTTGCCAGGTGACATTCACCGAATAAAATAGCAGTTGAACAACACATGGCAAACGCAATCTGAAGAATACAATGTACCATAAATTCTTTAGTTCATGGAAACTGTATGGAGAAACCAGTACCAGTTTTTGTGATATTCACAGGGCCAAAGTCCTCCATGTCAGAATCAGAACCCGCGTAATTGTAATCATGCCACGGGGAGTTCTCATCTTCTCTCTTCCTGTTCAAAGGAACATGCAACTCTGAAACTGGAACAGGAAGAGGCTCCTCATTAAAGTACTTGTCTTGGAGTAGCTCCATTGCCGTAGCTCTCTTGGCCGGATCATAACAAACCAGCTTTTTTACCAAGGACACTTCATTGGGGGAGCGATTGGGCAGGCAAGCTTCAAGACCAGGAGGGTCTTCCACCTTATTAAATGAGATTATTCCATAATCGGGAAGTTTGGAGCAACCTGGCCACGCTTTCTCATCAAGGTTGCCCAAAACATTAATAATCCTACTAAGCTGATCAATATCGGCTGTTCCAGGAAATAAGGGCTCCAGTGTTAAGAGCTCTGCAAATATACATCCCAACGACCATAGATCAATTTCTAAACCATAGTTTGTGGATCCATAAAGCAGCTCAGGGGCCCTAAACCAGCGAGTTCCAACGCATGACGTGAGGCAACCCGGTTCTTCTTCTCCTTCGTCCTCCCTTGCTTCATAACTAAAGTTGGATTTCAAAGGATCATCATCCATATCACTTGTTGTGCAAGTCGCAAGACAGGAGGTATTTCCATCAGGAATATTTGTATCCTTATCAGCGTCATCTGCAGATCTCTTTGTCTTCAGTTCATCCAAGACTCTAAAATATTCTTCACGAAGGAGAGTTCCTTGCTCTTGATTTCCAGACCCTGCTTGGTTTGAAGATGCATCATGTTCATAATTTTGTGGAATCCCCTCAGAAGAATCATATCCTGGCTCCCCAAGAATCCTTGCCTGAAAACACAGCGAATAAAAAATTTCATGAAACCTTAACTGAAAAAATTAGTAGTAATAACGACAAGTAACTTTAGAGCTTGAGACTAGACTAAAAATTTCTTATCATTTATCACTTTTTATTGCACTCCAAATCCCTAATCATGCAAAATGTTAAAGTACTAGCTTTGAAGCTTAATCTAATCTAATATTACTAATAAAATTAGTAATCGGATATCAGAATCAGCAATTTAAGTTGACAAAGAAAAATTAACGGAATTAACTACCTGTCCGAAATCTGCCAACTTGAGAATTCCATCATCTCCGATCAACAGATTACCGGGCTTCAAATCCCGATGAACGATCATGTTCCGGTGACACGCGTCAACACCGGAGAGGATCTGCATCATCCACTGCTTCATCTCTCCAACGGGGAGTCCCTTCTTCTTCTTGGCTTCATCAATGACGGTGGCGAGATCCGTCCTTAGGAACTCGAGAACGAGGACAGCGTCCTCATCTTCGCGCCAAAAATACTCGTGCAAAACGACGACGTTTGGTGAACCCTGGAGAATCTGAAGCGCATCTATTTCGCGAAACGCGGACTGGTAATCGTGGATTTCTTTGAGCGCGACGATTAGGTCATCGGAGAGGCGTCGGCCGCGGTACACGTCGGCGTAAGCTCCGGCGCCGACGCGCTCCAGGATCTGGTACTTGGCGATGATTTCGGATCTGGTGTGGATGCTCCAGCTCTTAGATGGAGGATCCATGGTGACGCTACTCCAGTGTGCAAGTTAGTGCCTCACCACCGCGATGATGCCAGTGCCACGTGGATGATGATCTAGAGAGGGGCGATGGAAGTGATGAGATTGGCGCCGGAAAAGACTGTTGCCGCCGGCGGAGAAACGATGGAAGGTGGTGGCCGGAGATGAAGATTGATGGATAGGGACAATAGAGAGCATGCAATAAAATTCAATGATAGATTAGGTTTGAGTTTGAGAGAAATGACAAGGGTAAAATAGGAATATGAAATGTTCAAAATATTAAAAAAAATAATATACTATTATTTTTACTGTTTTATTTACCTTGTATGGTTTAATTTTTCTATTTTTTATATAAATATAATAAATAGCTTAAAATTTTTTTTTTAAAGAAATAATGATAGGTCTTACTTCACTTTTCTACAATAATCATTATTAATATTTTTAACATATTTTTCATGAAGCGGTGATAAAAAGTCTCAATTCGTAGTCTTAATTCACTTTTCAAATGTTATTTTTTAAATATTAAAAATGTAAAAAATTATTAGGTGTATAATTAATTTTTTGGTTTCCATGGTATTTTTCACATGGTATTTCCCACTAATTTAAATAATTAATTCACAGTAAATTTAAACTCCATTTAAGAATTTATTGTGGCGAAATTGAAAACCTCGAAACATTATAAGAACTTTTGTGAATCATCTGTTGAACATGCAACAAGTTAATTTCATTAAAATTGACAAATGCTATCAAGATTACAAGATCCCACACTTCTCTCTAAACAAATCTATCACCCCAAAAGAATGAAATTACAAATGAAAAAGAAACCAAAAAATATTAGGCCACTTTACATATTACCCTATTGTATCTGCCTCAATGACTAACAAAAAAGGATGCATGTTTTTCCATATACAACCCTCAAAAACCCAGATGTGACATCCTTTTTTCTTTTTCTGAATGAGAATTGTGAACAAGAATGATATATTAAAATTACAAAAAAGAAGAAAAGAATTTTATATTAGGGGTCTCTACTTCATAAAATCATGCTGCTTCTACTGCATGCATAGTGGAATTAGAGTTCTCCTCCTCCCATTCCGGTGGCGGCTTAACATATTTTCCGATTACCTGTTGCCGTTTCCGCCGCTTCATTCTGTTTAGTTTTTCTATGCTCTTCTGCTTCCTCTTTTCCTTCTCCTTGTGCCGTAAGTTTCGCTCCCTCTCTAGCACACCTTGCCAGAATACTTCGCCTGTCGTCGGCCACAACCAATGCCTGCTTGGGTCCTCAGACTCCGATAACTCGGCTAGCTCCTCATCCATGCTCTTAAGTGTGCTGTATGAGAACCATTTGATCCACATTTGACCTCTACGGCTCTTGAATTTGTGTTGTTCCAGCATTTGACCGGTTTCTGGGTTCACGAATACCATCCTTCGTGCACTATGGTAAGCCCAGACATTCACGAGTAGCTCGAGAAGCCGAGAATAACATTGCTTATCCTACAAGTTTCATGTGTTCATGCATTCAGTTAAGAAATAATGGGGGCAACAAATCCAAACTACCATGAAACTAACTACATATTAAACATGGTAAGAGAGTTACTTTCGACAAACTCAAAGGACATCGTCCGGTTGAATGGTGCTCATCATACATCTGTGTATCCAATGCATCAACAAACATTCTGCAAAAACAATAGATCAATTATTTACCTGCTGAACAAGTTACAACGATGATCTTTTACTACTTGAACTGCGATTCGATAACTTTGGACTAAAGAAACCAAGCATACCTAGAGAACATGACGAACTCTAGAAAAGATCTTGTAGGTAAAGCCCAGCTATGCATGACAGACCAGGTGTCACCATCTACGGGCATCGGTGGCAGAGAATCCGTGTCGCCATTTAACCCATACATTCTCCTCATGGCTTCCGAGAAAGCGAACCTTACAAAACATAGACATAGAGAAAATCAAGATATGTCACTGAAAATATAGAAAGTTGGTGAGTTGCATTAATGAGTATAAATGAGCTTACTTGCAATTTCCTGCATTAATGGCATCACAAAATGACCAAAAATCCTTCTTCAACGGGTTTCGTGGATCCGTATCCATGCGCACCCAAAAATATAGTGCATCCCCAAACCTTTTGGATTGGATAGCATCTAATAATGCATTTTCAGCAGTTTTGGACAATGATGCCTGTTAAAATCAGCATCACAACACTCTACCTTAGTACGATTGTTGAGGATATAAAGAACAATATGAATTTACTTTAAACCGAAATCTATTCGGGAGAGGCAAATGAGGCATGAAAGAACAACCATATACCTTCCTTGCTGTTGCTCTCCATGACTGAAATCCAATCCAAGCATTTTTGTGTAATCGATCGATCCTGTTTGCAATCGCAAAGAAGGCTCCATATTCGCCAAGTATGTCTCGATAGTAACCATTATTAAGTAGCGGAAGACGAGAAGGTGCTTCAATATCATCTTTCCCGGGTCTTCGGCCTTTAGACTGCAAACAATTAAGTACAAGTTAGCATGCATTGCATTACCATATTATCACTCTACTAACTATTTCTAAATGAATACAAGCATGCAACATACCAAGCCAACGCCACGATAGAGAGATTTTTTATGCAGAAAAGGCCAAGATCCTTCACCAAAGTAAGGTTCATAAATGCATAAAGGTTGTCCGGTCCGCTCAAGCTCTCCATCTTCCCTTTCATGCAAATCATTCTTCAATCTATCAGCCTTCTTAGCAGTTTTATATACATCCTCCCATGTCCCGTGTGACTGTTCCATTCTATCCTTCAGCTGCATCAAAACTCAACATATTTCAGTTTGGCACGCCAACCTTCCGAAACGAAATACCATAATTATATAAATATAATTTGCAATATTCACTGATCTTACCTCTTCATCCTCTCTCCTCTTTTTCATAAGGGCCATCTGCATACTCTTTTCTTCTTCCCATATGCTATATACAAACAAATCATTAGCTGCAACTGCACTAATGGATCTATTTTTTTGAGAATGATTCCAATGCTCCTCGTATCTATCTAAAAATGTGTTACTTATTGATGTCCTGCTTTGGTAAGTCAAATTTGGAAGTGCCTCAAATAAATGCCACTGCCATTGTTCTTTGACACTGGGGGATATTACTGAAACAGCCTTAGGAGGAGCAACCTCGGACGGAAGCCGGAGAATATTCTGAAGTAAAGTTGCATATTCCTCAATAGCTTCCGAGACCATAAGGTTCTTTCCTGCCCTTCTTCCAATTGAGGCAATGTTACGAGCCATCGGTGATACTTTCCCTTTCGAGACCACTTCCAGCAAAATTTGTCTCAGTACTTTACTATTATCCAGAGGGAAAAGATAGCCGTTCACCCTGTCCTCGACCTAGTTGATGTTGACAAAACAGATGGTGATTTCTTCAGAAACATATATATGAGAATCTTTAACCCAATTACTTGAATTTTCTTTCTTTCACATTTTAGATCCTTTGAAGTTATTATAGAATATAGATGCTATTACAGGAAAAGATCAGGGACATTAGACATACATATTTTCTGATCATGGGAATATCCGGAGCAATAATCGGTTTCTCAAAGCACATGGCTTTTACCAAAATCTCTGGAAAAGACTGCTCCTCAAGAAAAGAACCATATATCACAACATCCGACGTGCCAAGAACAGAATCAACATTTGAATCTCTGGTTATGTGCTGTATAATACCTCTTGGATATTTCAAGCTACTTGCCATGGTCTAAAACAAACAAAATACGAAAATACAAGATAAGAAGCTTTACATTATTCACTTCACAAACATAGAGAAAGTTGGATGCATACCTCAAGCGCCACACTATAGTTGCTTGTTAACTCCATACTGTGAACAATGATCCGTAGTTGCGCACTTGAATTATCTTTGCCTAAAGGGAAATCCGAAAGAAGAGGTGACAAAGCCTCCAAAACAATGGCATGCCCCAACCACATGCCCTTGTACATAAACTGACTCCCCACGATTGCAATAATTACATCTTCTGAGCCATAACCTAACTTGATGCGCAAGTCATCTTTCTGCAAGGATATATATGCATCTGCTTCTATTGATTCGGCGGGTGAACCGGGAATGACATAAAAATTTCCAGCATCAAATGTGGAGTAAATCATCTGTCAAGTTATTAGTCGCCAAACAGCTAATTTAGGCCTTGACACAATAAGACTTGAAAGATGATAGACAAAAAAGCTACTTGTTTATGAATCCCAGCCTATCTATGAAATTTTCGATGATAAATACAAATATAACTCGTCCCATACATATTACCGGCAAGGCATAGTTTGGAAAGACAACAACTGTTGACCGGTTGAAAACTCGTCTCCAATCATTCAATAGTTCGGTTTTCCCGTTATCAACATATTGTCTTGACCGATAAGCAAGTGCATTTTCATGAATGATCCATAAAAGAGGCAATGACTTGAAAGGCTCCTGCAAAAAACTGTAACAACTAAAATCATTCGTGTTACCTGAGTAAAAGGATATTCACGATAAAACCACAAACACAATCAGCAAACATATATCGGCTAAGCTTCAAGTCATTGCTTGATACATAAAAACAATAAAATGCTTCGTGCAAAGTCAGAGAACACAATCTTAGGCTTAAGAACATGAGAAAAATCTTACCAAGAAAAGGCATCCTTGGCTTCAAGAGAGCTCACAATTATGCCATCAAAGCTGTAAAAGGACAGACATTCATCAGATGCAAGTAAAGCTATTAATCAACCGAAACAGTAGGATTTTATTGGTTGTTAACATATAAACAAACAAGTTAAACCAATTCAGTATAACAGATACTTGTTTAGGAAGTTCTTAAAACTATGCAAATTGCTTAGTCTAGAGTCTAAACCAAAATTAAAAAATAAATAAATAAATAAATAAATAATGATCATACTTTAGCCAGTCCACAGCATTATATGACTTGTCACAAGTTCGAATGACAGTCACGGGAACTCTTAAATTTATCCATGCAAAACGTGCCGGTCCATCTTTAAGTGAAAATACCTGAAAACCATATATAATACTTGAGCTAAATTACCCACAATACCAATTCAAAAAACAATATCCTAAAATAGTTATGAGCTAAACACAATTTTGGGGATTTTATAATGTCAATTTGATAAGTCACCATACTCATACAAAATACACAAGCCTGATTTTATTTCAAAACACTACTCTAGCATGGCAACGGTATCTTATACTCATCTATCAAGGCATTCAAAACTAATAATTAAGCTTGAACCTTTCAATCGCCCAATAAAGCATATCACAAAAATCATTCATCTGGTTTCTTTCTTACATTTTGTCTAAATTCAAGATTTCTTTTTCAGCTGAATTCCGGCAAGAAAATGAATAAACTGTACCTGAATTTCATAACCAATATCTACCAAAGCAGCTCCAATTGTTACCATAAGCAATTGCTGTGAATCCACCAATAGTTCTCCAAATACCTTCAAAACAAATCTAACTATTAATAACCTCATTTCAACTTAAACAGTTCTAACTTTTCTCCCAAATCTAACTTTGTCCAAAACCACATGCTAAGCTAACCAGTAACAACTTGCTTCCAGCTGAATTACCTCACAATTAACCTAAAACTAAAACCTATCTTATTCCAAATTAAAACCAATACAAACACATTCACACCCTCTTCAACAAGTGAAAATTAAGTGAACTAACCAGTGCTAGCTGTGGCTTTCGCCACCCGAAATGCCGCGCCGTTTGGTTGAACAGATTCACTTCCCTACCATCACCACCACCACCACCACCTCTTCTAAACTTCTCCAAAATCTTTGGCACAAAAACGGCACCATCTCCACCAATGTCCAATGCAAAGCTATCTAATTCCTTATTATTGTGATGCAAACTCTTCACATCCCTCATCAAATTGTCCTCTGACTTTTCCACCATGGAACCAGGAAGGAACATCTGAAACACAACCACAAGGCACAGAAACACCACCACTGTGCAAATCCATTGCACATAATCTAGCTTCTTGAAAAGCAACCTTGAGAAGCTCGATCTGAACCTCAAGAACAAAGGGTGCTTCTCTTTTCTACTGTTTGCTTGATTGTTACCGAACAAGCTCCCTTTCTTCAATGGAATTCCGGATTCTAAAGAACCCATTTATAGTCCCATCAATTGGGGCACATCAAATAGCACAGAAAAAGAACAAAGCTTCAAACTTTGACCCCCCAAAACTAAAAGTAATGCATGCAAACAAGGGTGCCCCAGATGGGAATCTTCAATGAGGTTCAAACAGATAGTGAAAGAAGCTGAAAAAGACTCAAACTTTGAGATTTGAATTCAAGAAAAAGAAGAATAGCTATAATGGGGTGCTAAGCAATAGCCAAAAAAATTGACCCAATTGGGAAGAAAAACCAAAAACCAAAAAAAAATAAAGAAAAAAAAAAGTGTGATTTCAATTCTTGTGATGTGGATTTTAGTGATGGTGAAGGAGAGTGTTTGTTTTCTAAACAGTGTTTTTCAGTGGGATTAGTGTGAAGAAGAAGAAAGAACAAAAAAGATTTGGAGTTGAAGAATGGAGAAAGATGGATGCACACGCTATAGAGAGAGAGAGAGAGAGAGACAATGAATCATTGAACAGTGAACATAAGACTCGGAAAAGAAAAAGAAAATCTATTTTATTTAGAAATAAAAATAAAAATAAAAGTTTTAATAAATATTGCTTATTTTTGTTGTGTTTTTTGGTCTGAAAAATTTAGGGGTGATAATGTCTCACACGCGCGTTAAACTGAGGTGGGTGTGTCCACGCGCGTGCATAGCTGTACTTGCACGTGAGGTGATTTTACTTTACGTGGAAGAAAAATGTGAAAAATATAAAAATGTGATTTCATTTACTCATTATTAGTCGGTTTTTTTTTTTACACTACTAATATTATCCATAAAATTACAAAAATGAATTTAAATTTTATTAATAATAAAAATGTCCATCAATTAATTAAAAACGTGATAAAAATTTTTAATTTTAAAATTTTTACGTTTAATGTATGATAAAAACATATTTTTGTTAGATTTTTAAAAAATTGAATGACATTTTTATTATTAAAAAATTAAAATTATTTTTATCTATTTTCAAAAATTTTAGAGATACTTTTAGTGGTTAATTTTTTATTCTTGTTTATATTGTTTTTTTTGTGCGAGTAGTTAAGTGATATTGTCAAGCCATCGGCAAAATTGTCAGCAGAGATTGATGCTCAAGGCATACTTGGTTGGAATAAAATAAATAAATAAATTGAATATCGTTATGCATGATTGATTAATGAATTATTAATTAGTAAAATTAGATGATCATACATGATTCAATAATTAATTAATATTTAGTCAGATTTAAAAAATGATGATAAAAAGGATTTATCAGCTACCTTCTGTCCTAATAACACATTTTCATTGAAAAATGTAAAAGAAAAGTTATTATTTCAATTCTTCTAATTAAATATTATCTTTTATGATATCTTTGAAATATGTTTTTTAAGTTAGCAAAAACCTAATAATAATAGTACAGGAAATAATTATTGCCTCAGAAAATAAATTGCACTAATTTTCAGTTAATTGGCATTAAATATTGCATTAAGGATTTATCATGGTTACATTGAATTTCTAGCCATGTTATGTGAGGGAGTGTCTTTTTTTTTGTCAAGGGTTTATGTGAGGGAACTAAATAACTAATTGTATTATGTACTTTTACAAAATACAATAATTTAATATCAAATATAATATTTAATTTTAAATAGATTATTATATATATATAAAAATTCTCATGTAATAATTTCTTTTTTTTAAAAATGTGATTTGTTCAAGGGAAAAACAGCCTCACTGCCGACAATACTTTTAACATAAATTAGATTAGATAAATGATAAATCTTCTGTCAACTTAGAAATAATAATAATAATAATAATAATAATAATAATAATAATAATAATAATAATAATAATAATTGTGTCAATAAAATGATGCTACTTATGAAATTTGGCATGATAGAAACCCCTGAATGTATATTTATCTATCTATATCTATATACTAAAGTTATCTTTACCCAAAAATTAGGATGCATTTATTCTCTCTGTTATAACTACAGCAATGGAAAAGCGACTTCCTTGATATTGTTAAATCTTGTAGGTTTGCTGGTTGAAGAGCAACTTGTAAAGGTATGATATGGCCAATTTGCATGTGAAGATCGATCCCTTATCATATAACTTCAAATCTGAACCAAACAATGTGATGAGGTTACAAGTTATTACAAGTGTTGTTAATGTAAGGTTTTGTAACCTTCTAGTCCCTTACCCTTCATAAATATTCTTTTCTCCATTTTCAACTTATTTACCATCTCTGACCCAAAAAAAAACAAAAACAAAAAACAACTTATTTATCATTCATCACAATTGGAGTCATATAAATTGTATCACAATTCTGTCTATAACCTTAGTTTCTCCTATTTTGTTATAAGTTTAAGTTTATAATAACCATTTCATTGCCCGTGTATTTGGGCATTTAGCCTCTTCTTGAGACCAAAGATGAAAGACTCAATGGGATTTGCTTTGCATAAACCACCTCATTAGCAATCAGCTGTAGGCCATATAGGTCCTACAACAACAGAAATGCATACTTATTAGTTTGGAAGAAGGTGAATTGCATCTTCCAACAACTTTCTCATGATGCAGTTCTGGTTTGCAGTTAAATTCATCATGGTTCATAGAGACCACAAAAATATTATTGACCATCACAATTCACAGATGATTAAATTTTTCATTGATAATACATAATAGGCTCATAGACTTCACCTTGTATTAATGACACTGTACATAACTACATATCCTTTTGTATCAGCTTTTTTGAAACTTGACCCACATTGTATCAGATTCCAGAAATTCTACTTCATAAAAAATGAACACGTTCATGGGAAATCACACCCTATTTGCATCTTATTGACATGGTGGAACCGAAACAAAACAAATCCCAAGAAATATTATACTTTATAATATAAGAAAAATTATTGCAGCATAGAAACAACATCAGCGTTTGTAGTCCAACGGTTAGGATAATTGCCTTCCAAGCAATAGACCCGGGTTCGACTCCCGGCAAACGCATACTACTTTTTTCCTTCTATTCAGAAAAGTGAAAACTGAAAACACTGATCCTTCAAGTGATCCTCACATGTCATTTGGCATTCCCCAGAACCATTGTCAGCCAATTTGCAATATGAAATTAAGTTTCTTCACTTTACAGTTTTGAACACCTACCTCCTTTGTTTAATATTTACACCTTCCCTCTATATTGTAGCTTTGCCTTAAGATTATTTTTTTTTTACAGGTATCGTTTTCTTTCACATGTACTTATACTGGGATAGCAAATCACAGTTCTCAGAAGAGATAATATTCAGAAACAATAGCAGATCTTGGAAGATTTGCATACCACATTTATGCATTTTACATGTGCCTGAGCACTACAGAACATAGATCAAGATTCACAAGGGTAACAAAGATCAATATCACTACTATTAATTTGCTATCATTGCCAGGCCTGCGGAGCTATACATGGCCATTATTCAAAGGCTTGTACCAGACATGAACCAAAAACTAATAGATCTAAGCATTTATAGTGAATCATATAGAGAAATATGCATGGGGGACGGGGTTGACTCAGCATTGAGATACTCATGAGAAGGAACCGGCCTTCACTTTTGGCATTTTCTGTTTAGCAAAGAAAGCCGATAGCAGGCTTTTGCTTCGAGCCGGAACTTGGACAGTGTCGCTTCGGTTTTGTTTGTCGAAGGACCTGAATGGCGTAATTGGCCTGGAACCCTCCAATGAATCCTGCAGAAAAGACTTGTTAGTAACTTTCTAAAGAAAATTTGCTTCAGGAAATTACAAGGAATGTGAATAAAATAAATGCATCCCTTTCAAACTCTTGAGAGTCTTATGTTCAATTAAAATCTGGCTGCAAATTATTGTCCACACTTCCAATATCTGTTAACGTCTTTTGCGTCCAGTGTAAGTCAAATTTAAGAGTGTCCTTTCCCAGCCAATTGTAAGAAACACTTCAAAACTCACGCGGGAGGTGGGGTGGAATTACTAAATGCTTCCCCTCATAATTTATTTTTAATTAAGGTTATTCCAGTATTCAATAATGTTTTCCTTAAAACTGAATATTAATTGCATCTTCTTAGTTTCTGTTGTACTATTATTTGACATAGAACATTACTTTTGCCATTAGAAAGAATACATTATGTATATTCCAATGAAACTAATTTATGTAGGGACAACTTGTCCCATGCAAGCTATGTGATTATATCAATTTAAACAGTTTGTTATCTAATCCATAATCATATAAAAGCAACAAACATGTCAAAGTAGAAAAGCAAAATAATGGATAAATGATATAATCAGAAATTGACCGTCAAACAGGGTTCCACAAGGCATTTACACTTGTCAATGAATACGATGTTTACCTTTCGTATGCCACTCATAGGCATCCCCATATTAGAAGCAGGAACTCCATTTGATAAGTGAATTTGGGCCGGTGACGGTTTCATCCAGGTACTTTCTTCATTATCTGCAGGTATGTAACCATGGACCATAAGCTAGCTATGATTTCAATATTAAGGAATAACCATCACCTGTCTCATTGACCTGATTTTTAAATTGTTATTATAATAATATAATAAAAGGGAGACATCTATTCCACAAACCTAAAAGGTGGAAGACTTCAGAGGTCTTGGCAGACAACTTTGGGGCCTCAATGCTGCAAAAGTATACATGATACTGTAATGCCATTCATGCTTCGAGTGTAAAACAGAAAAAGAAGCAATGGTGCATGACATCAAAATATAAAACTTCTCCAAACTTACATTGGTGAAGCCTGTGAAGCTCCTTTTAAGGTTGACTTAGTCTCTGACGCTAAATGCCATGAAAGAGTTTTTGATGCAGGGGTACCTAAAGGCAAAAATATACATCTGTATTAGCAATATAATAATATTCACTTATGTCCAAAAGAAAAGGATAAGATAAGTGTCAAAAACTAGAAGGGCAAAATTTCCCCAATGCATACCTGAAGATTGAAAACGAGTTCTGGTTTGAAATGGATTCTGTCTTGCATCAATCTGTATGTGTGGACTGAAATGCACCTTTTTATTCACAGAATCTAGCTTGCATTGATAAATAAACATAGGCAGCCATAAGTAAAAAATAAATAAAATTTATAGATTTCCAGTGCCAATAGTAATTTCAGATGTATAGAAAAGAGGAAGAAAAAACGTACTTGGTAAAATGTAGTGCTTATGATGTCTCGGAATGATTGCCAACAATTGCTGTTGCCGAAGACCTTCTTTATCCGTGTAAATTTGGCATGTAAGAAGTTTCTGCAAGTAAGAGATTATGTTACTTCAATTGATCTTCGGTCTAATTGAACATAATTTTGCAGAAGAGTTTGTAGTTACCTGATTTACAGTAGACACCCTCAGATCCATAGTTGACACATCCAATGTTTGCTGATCTAGAAGATCGGTTAATTTGCATGCGACAGTTCCAAGATGATCAACAGCATTCACAAGAGCTCTTACAGCATAATCTTTCAAGTTGTCAAGTACCCTAATGGATAATTAACGGAAAACAGATGAAAATTCTCTTCAAGATTTGAAGGCAAAGGAGTATTGGCACAGAGTATGTCATTGCTAATTTGCTACTCATTTACATCAGCTAGCAAGACTTAAAAAGTTTATGCAAACTACTAATGTTATTTGATGGTTTTACTATCTTCAAAAGTCAAAGCTAGTTGCTGGCATTTCATCCCTAACATAGAGTACTAGCATTTATCAAAATGACCAAGCAGAATGAAACTTAAAAGTTCTTTCATATTTATTCACTTCTCTTGTAAAAGCATCAACCATTTACATAGCAAAGCAGTTGAAAAATGAGGTCAAGATGAATGCCTCCAGATCAGGTTAAATCAGGGGAAAAGAACTCATCAACAAAAGTAATATTCTTACATTTGTTTCTGTTCACTATTGAGATAAGATTTTTCACAATATTCCGCGGCAGAATAAAGTTGAGGCCTCAGGTTCTTAAGCTCCTGAAATCACCATAACATGAAGATCAAATTACTGGCAATGAAATCTGCATGCTTTATAAATCATAGCCAATACAGCCAAAGGATAAATTACCAAGCCAGAAAAGCAATAGAAGCTATATATAGGTACAATAATCCTGTAAAAATTGACAAACATTATATCATCTGCAGTTTCAACTAATGCCACACATTAGTATAGTTTAGATCCACTATTAACCAAAATTAACCTCAATTCTTATCACCTACTGTATAACATATCTTAAATTTCCAGTAACATGATAAGTTCCCCCCTTTCCAAAACCTTTACTTCTCCTATATCACATATTGCAACTCAACACAATTGTTTCTTGCTTCCGTCCCCAGGTTTTAATGCAACTGCTTCTTCTACACGTCAAATTCAAATCTCCTTCACTACATTCTTTTTTTTTAATGTTCAAAGATGGTTCTAAATTGCGATTGGCATCAATTGCAGCAGAAATATTCACAATTTCCCATCCGCAACGGCAACTTCCAAAACATAACTCTTCAAGAACATACATATCCTACTAAATTCAGCTGCTACAAACTTGTAGGTTTTTTATAATTAAGTAATTATTTCGCACTCGCTAACAATTAAACTATCTATTTTCAGCAATATCCTCCGTCGCATGGTTTCAAAATTAAGTTAACAACTGTAATTAGCAATGCAAGCTCAAAGCTCAAGAAACAACACGATTCTCATCGCAAAACAGAATTCACCTTCGCTACCAAACCAGAGAGAGTAACCGAAAGTCAAAAAGTCAACAGAGTGAAAAATAAACGCAGATCTGAGCTGAGAATGAAACAGTGAGTGAGAGAAGGAGAAAGAGAGAGAGAACCTGCAAGGCGTTGACGAAGCTCTTGCTTCGCTCCATGGAAGCCTCGTCGAAGGTCATGGCGGAGTTAAGAGCCGTTGTAGTTGGACGCTCTACCTCCATTGATTTTTTTCTTTTCTTATAACTATTTCTTAAACCGTAACTAACTCAGAAGCGTGTGAAACGGAAAACGGAACGTAACTAACCTGTGCATAAAACGTAACAAACTCAACAAACGCAACCAAACGGTTAGAAACGAAGTGTTGTTATGATTAATCAGAGAGAAGGAAACTTGCTAAAGAAGAGAGAGGGGAGAAGGAGAGTGGAAAGAAGAAAGGGGAGAGAAAAAAGAAGAGAAAGGGAGTGAGCTTTTTATTTTTCTTTTCTTTTTTTTGGGGAAATAATAAATGGGAGGAGGATATTTAATGCGGTGCCACGTGGCGCGGTGGTTAGTTGACGCTAACTTCCACTCTCGCCCCACGCTGCTTTGCTTCAAGTTGAAAAGACATTACTACCCTCACCTCGTATTTATCAGAGTCACTCGTACTACACTGCTGCTCTGCTACGTATAGTGACGAAAATGGATACGTTCAATTAATAATGAAGTATTTATAGTGTTTATTTATATGATGATGATTTTAAATGTCAATTTGTGAATAATAATGTTACGCTCCATAGGAAAATATCAAAATAAAAAGAAACCTCATCATAAAAAAACTGCAGAGTATGGCTACAGTGTACAATACTGTATTACTGTATATATACGGTGGGTTACCGGTCATGTGTCAATTTTGCACTCACCGCCACCAAACTACACCTAAAATAACATACATTCAATAATTAATTATTATAATTCACCTAATAGGTTATATATATATAGAGTGATATTATATGCACAGAATTTTTTATCAACTAAATATAATTAAATTAGCATAACTTTAATATAAATTATTTTTATTATTAAAAATGTGTAACATATTATACAAGAGTAATATTACGGAATCAATATTAGGGGACTAATAGGGAGCCAATGAGTACAATTAGGAAAATAATAGTTGATAAAAAAAGAAGAAAAAAAAGAAAAAAAAAATTTATTGGCCATTTATTGGCTGACAAATTATAGACTTCCTAAATTTTCTCTATTATACAATTTAGTTAAATTCGATTAATAAAATAGTTGATCATGTAGTATTTTCTTTATATATATATATACCTGTAACTACTATGACAGTATGACCTTTCACTAATTCTTATGTTGCCTTCTTTTTGTTTTGTATAAGAGACTTAAAAAAATGTGATGGTGGAAGCTTTTTCTTCTGCTTCATTCTATAACTTAGTTAAATATTATTTAGACTCATTAAAATTAAATTCTAAAATTAATTGGTATCAAAAGTGTCCAAATGTATAATGGCACAAGATTAGGTGTTGGCCAGTGGCCACTAAGGGCTTGGGTTAATAAATTAAGCTCTTCAGTTTGTAGCATGTGTTATCCATTCAGTCATTCTCACACAATAAACCAAACAGCATAAAGTTAGTTCTCATACTTTAGAAGAAGTGTAATATCAAAAGCTCAAGTGCATTAGGGCATACTAAGCAATTAATTAAATTTTTATATTTCTCCTATATTAAGATTTTAATAAAATATTATTATTTCATTTGATAGTTCATTTGTAGAGTTCATCATAACCTTGTAATAGCATTAGCATGCATTAGAAAAAAGGTAATAACATGCTAATCATGAACAAGTTTGAGAAAAACCTACATTTGCATTTCTTGAACATGAAGTGAGAAATCAATTTTCATATGTTTATCATAAAGCAACATGGAATATTATAACAAAAGACTATTTTATACGCAACTTTAATCTCCAAATCATGAAACAATAAGGCATAGATCCCAAGTGGTTTCTTACTTGAGACATACATTTTTAAAGGCCCTAGTACTCAAAATTAATCAGTGATGGAACTTGAAAAAGTGGATTATTATTGTGATTATCATCACCATGATCACAATAATAGTATGATAGAGATTATTTAGCTTTTTTGGTTGCCTGGATTGATTAGCTTTTTGAAGCTCAAAACACAGCTTAATAATGGCTTAGAGGCCTATAAGTCTAGAAATAATTCAAATTTTAAAAGCTGATTTAGTTTAATGGCTCGTTTTACTTAGTCTACTAACTGTTGTCTTTTTCTTTTCTTTGATGACAAGAAAAAATATCATCACCATGACATCATTTCTTTATTCGTGGATTTTTTTTTTTGTCTAAATAAAATTTATTCATGGATTAATTAAACTCTTTTAACAATTTCAATCCTATCTTTTGAAAAATGGAGAGATTATTAGGATACAACACGAAAAGTATGAGCGGAAAAATTACATGAAAAACATGCAAGAGTCAATTAACACAACTTTTTAGGTGAATTTAAAAATTATTTTAGAAAAAACTAACAATAAAAACTATTATTCTTTTTCTCTAATTTTTTGCCTTTTCTTAAATTTTGCTCATCCGCTACTTGTTCTCAATTATTGGTTAAAAAGATTTCATTTCCTTACAAAATCGATTTTTAAATAGTAAAACATTTTGTCCCAAAAATAATGTATAAAAAAATATAGAGTAACGGTACTTGCTAAAATTAATTAAAATTACTGGCCATCTAGCTTTTCTTAAAAATATATTTGAATTTAGATTTAAAAAAAAAAAGAAAATCTTGGAGCCAGTGAGTCCATAAGGAGCTAATATTAATTTTGCTTATTTTCTCTTTTCTCTTTTATCACCTATATGTTGACTCCTTAGCATTGAAATTACAATAATCTTTACTCTTTAGTTTCATAAAACCGAAAAATAAAAGAATTTTAAAATAAAATTACGAATATGCTTTATAAAAGAATTTCATAAATTATTAATGTCATTTCACTTTCAAGTCTCTCTCTTTTTTTCCCTTTGTTTTTTCTTTTCATCTTTATCCTTCTTTTTCACTCTAGAATTTCGTACTTTTGTTTTTACGAAGAAAATAGATATCGAAAAAGCAGAAAGAAAATCCAACCAATCACATATTTTTGTCACTTAATTATTTAATAACGTAAATAATTCCAATTATCCAAAAAAAAAATTAACATAACCCTTCTTTTCATTTTTCATTTCAGTATTTCATCCCCAAATAGAAAATTCCTGAGTCACATTTTCCCGGGAAAAAAATGAAATTTCTTGGCTCGATTTTCCTCTGATTTCAATTCAGTGTTTCTCTATAGGGAAAAAATTTCCCAAAATTTACGATGGCCCTTCTAATGCACTCACCAGAAATGTCAATTGCGCCCCAAATTGTCAAAAACCCTAACCCTAATTTGAGCAGCAAGCTCTACAGCTTCAGACCCTACCATAAGAAGTGTACTAATAGAGCAATTGGGTCGAATCGTGAGGTGAAAATCTCTTGCAAAGTGAAGGAATTGGGCGTTTTGAATGTGGGTTTGGATCCGAATGTGAAGAGAAGTTCGAGACAGAGCAAAGCGGAGGAAGAGAAGCAGAATTACTATGTGAATTTGGGATACGCAATCCGAACTTTGAGGGAAGAATTCCCTGATTTGTTCTACAAGGAACTCAGCTTTGACATCTACAGGTAATTTATTAAAAAAGAAAAACTTTTTTTGGGGAAAAATTTCTTCAATTTTGAATAATTATATGGCAGTATAAAACATTAGAACTCTTTGAAGCCTTTCCCTTTTTTATTTGTGTAGTAAATACATTGAGCTAGGAAAATATTATTATACACTAAGCTTTATGAGGTTTATGTTATATGATACTTGGTAGTTGGTACTTCTGTATTTTGTAAAATGTAGGTGTAGGTGGAGGTTTAGGCATGAGTGCATGATCTAATACATGGGCAGTTCAGTGTAATTTGTCCCCTTTTTTTTTTGGAAAGTGTTGTGGACTTGTTGTTGAGATTTTTTTTTTAAAGTTCAAGTGTCAAGTGAGGATAGATGTCTTTGGTATGTAGTTGCTTTCAAATAAATTTTCTTTGTTTCCCATTGAGCTAATCCTTTTGTGACCTACCAATTTATAATTGTAGTCTTTCAGGTTTTGCTAATCAGTTCTTAATTAGTAGCTGCCTAGCTTGTGGTTTTAGTTATATTAAGTAAAAGAAGAAAAAAAAAGTACTACATAGGTTTATTGATAGGGAACCAAGTGAGGGTTTGGTTTTGGAAAAGCAAGAGGGTTATGCTGTATAAACTTGTTCTGTCATTGATAGTTTTGAACTGTTGGTAATTACTGATTATAACTTAACTAGCAATTGAAAGTGTGATGATACCTCACCCCAAAAAATTTGTGTAATGATATATGCTCTTTGTAGATATGCTTCTTTTCCCACTTCATATCCTTTCGTTGTTATCATAAATGGAAACAGCACCATGAATTGTGCTAACTTTATTTTTCAAGTGAAGATAGTTGTTGTGATAATTTACGCAACCCCTTTTCAGCTTGGTTTCTAACCATGGCATCAAGAATTCAAGATTATTGTTCATAAATGTTTAACCCTTCTCTTTCAAATACAGTTAGCCTTTTCTTATGTTATGTAAGGCTTAGTCATCTTCATGTGTAACTGCTCATAACTGAGCATCTGCTTTTCTCTGCTGTGCTAAATCAACTAACTTGAAATATCTATATTCTACAGAGATGATATTGTATTCAAAGATCCACTGAATACGTTCATGGGCATTGAGAATTACAAATCGATTTTCTGGGCATTACGCTTCCATGGCAGGATTTTCTTCAAAGCGTTGTGGATTGACATAAGTACCGTGTGGCAGCCTGTTGAGGACATCATTATGGTTCGGTGGACCGTTCATGGGATCCCACGAGTTCCATGGGAGAGTCGAGGTAGGTTTGATGGAACCTCTGTGTACAAACTCGATAAACAAGGCAAGATATATGAGCACCGGGTCGACAACATCATTTTGAATTCACCTCCCAGGTTTAAAGTTCTTGGTGTGGAAGAACTGATTCGATCCGTTGGGGGTCCCTCAACCCCAAAACCAACTTATTTTGAAGTCTCTTCAACTACTGAGAGAACATGATATTGCTCAAGTTCTTCAGAAAGTTTTGGTGTAAATTGTGCATATTATGGATAAATATATTGAACTCCATATAGTTGTGAGAAACTTGCCTTACGTGGTGCTAGAATCTATTAGCATAAGTATATGATAGCCTATTTATATCCTCTCTTTGCTATTGTGAATAGTTGAGCTTGTAAAGAATTTAATATATGATATGTGTAATTCAATGAAATAGTAACATGATTATCTAAGGATATGAGGATATAAATTAACATAAACTAAAAAAAAATGAGAGAAAATTTAAGGATATAGGTATATAAATTAACTATTAACTAGTTTAACCTCCAACATATTAAATACTTCAAACACATTGATGTACAAGTAAGGTGTTAATGTGTTATAGTTAATCCAAAGGAGTATAAGTTGAAAAGATATTATAAAAGATTAGTTTTGGGTAAATTGATCTATATTTTGCAAATAAAAGGAGTAATTTTTTTGTTCTTAGAAGTTAGAAATACTCTCCTTTAAATGACTCTTGATCCATATAATTGATCTTAATTACTAATAATTAAGATTTAGATAAGAATCAAGTAGAAAAAAAAAAAAAGAAGAAAAGCTTTACTTGATTGTGTGAACATGGATTTTATCAATATCATAAAAAGCCAACAAAATAAACTCACCAACCAAATGTGCAATGATTATTGTCTGAAAAAAAGTGTATCCCACTATTCTCACCAACACCACTAACTCTATCCTTTAATGATGCAACTATATGGATATAAATATATAGTGAGATCTATCTCTCCCTTTCAATTCATATGAATTGTGAGATCACATATTGAAGATAGTTCATCTAGTGAGAATCACTTTGCAATGCTTAAGTTTTTTGATTCATCTCTGAGGCTCTTTGTGGTTCCTCTGTCTGTGGCAACCATATGGATTACTGTGACTAACAAAGAGGATAATAGCAGTTATGGAATGCTGAAGTATAGCAACCTCTCAGGTCTCAAGTAAGAAATTAAATTCTTTTTGATCTACTATTACTATTTTGTTTTCTAGGAGAAAAAAAAGCTTCTCCAACTTAAATTTCCTATATAATTTAAAATGCTAAAAAAATAATAATTTAAGTAATGTTTGGGGTTTGAATTCTAAAAATTATAAATAAAATAATCGGATCAAACCGGTTGCATGAATTTCTTAAGTACTTAAATTCGAATTAAGTCCACAGATTAGCCCACCAGGTAGGTTATATAGGAAAAAACAAAAAAATTAAGAAAAAAGTTGGAAATTGAAAAAATTCAGTAGTTTTTTTTTTATTTTTAAAGTTAGCCAAAAAATTAAATTCAAATGAACTCTTAATTTGTTGTTGACAGATATATGGTTTTCATCAGTGCCCTTTGTGCTAGTTATGCTCTTATTGCTATAGCTTGCTCTTGGCTCAAATATTTAGTATCTAAAGCATGGATTTTCTTCATCTCTGATCAGGTTTGATGCTTAAGGCTTATTACCAAATATATATGCACATTTTTCCACTTACATATAACATAAGTTCTTAGACTGTTTTGGTTCTATTTTGCAGATTATAGCTTATTTAGTAATCACATCAGTTGCTGCAGTAATGGAGATATATTACCTAGCTTATAATGGTGCTAAAGAAGATTCATGGAGT
>JASCZI010000556.1:17643-30795 GCA_036250425.1 Stylosanthes scabra | reverse complement strand
AATTGGCAGGTTGGAGGAAAACAGGCACCATATTACCTCTGGGTATTTGAGGAGTGGTTTGACCTGCCACAGTAGGCGCATTCTTTCCTAAGGTGGCAACCAAATTACTAGAACCAGCTGCTGTTCTAGGTACAAGAGGGAGTGACGGTGAACCATTCGTCGCATGATTTTCATTTCTATTAATGTTAGCATGCTGTTCATTCCTTTCCTTTGGGAGAGGAGTCTGAAACTGAGCCTTTCCAGAAGGGATGGGAACCTCATCTCTTTGGATCATTGGAACACCTGGAGCAACATCATTTTCAGAAGAGATAGGAACGTATCGTCCAGGCTTGAAGACTAGCCCCCTCAAAGTAGTATCAGAATCACCAACTCTTACACTGAGCAAATACCCAGCATCAAATACTGCCTCAATTACACCAGAAACTGCCTGGCCAACCATGGCATCATTTTCTTGATTCCTTTGAATGTATTGATTTCCATTAGCCCCTTGAAATCCAGGAGGTATTGCCGTTGGCTCAATGCTGACGGAATTCTGCTTTTTATTGTAACTATGTGCACCATAGGAACCATCCTCTGAATCTGGTCGTGGGTACTTCCTTGGACGACCCCGTTTGCGCTTCAAAGGCACATCGCCTGAACCATCTGGAGAGTTATTTTGGATTTGTTGGTCCATATTATTTTTTCTGTAACTCCGACGTCTACAATTACAAGGGGAGAAAATCAAAAAGTTTCTTGAGTGTATGAAGTGTGTTTGGATTAGCTTATGCTAAAAACAGCTTTCAAGCAAAATCTCCCAGACGTCCAACAAGAGTGATTAACACCAACAAAAAGGTGATTATAAACACAAAATTGATAAACGAAAATATAAATATGTACTTCAGTAAGCACATAGAAACATAATTTTCTAAAACTAAAATCAAAATTTATGTTGTGTCTTCTACTAGGATAATAATAAACCTGGCTAAAGGACACAAGAGTGTTACTATAAATAATACTGTAGCAATAAGAATATCATGGCTATTTGAGATGGTGTAAATGATTTGGTGCTGTATATCAGAAGACAATCTAAGGTACAATACACCATTTCCATAATCTACCTATCAGAATAACTAACTATTAGTTTCCAATTTAATAAAGTTTGCAGACAACAAACAATTTGTTACCATTTTAAGAGATCTACACTAGCTTGTTGCCACAAAGAATAGAAAAACGATTAGTGATACAAATAGGTACAGGTTTCATAATTTCATCTAGGGTTTCTTGGGAGAGAGTTTGGACCAGCAGGAAAAATCAAGTTTGTTTAATCCTCTGGATGATGGGAATTGAAGAAAGAAATAACGAAACAAACCATACTAGATGCAAAAAATAGATACCAAAAATTGAAACTTTTTCTCTCATTGCGTACAACAACAGAAAGGGGAAACTAAATTGCATTTTAGAGGATATGGATCTGAGTAAGAATTGAATCGAAGAAACGAAAGGGGGAACACTAACTAGGAGAGTTCGAGGAGTGATGAGGAGGAGATGAGGGGCGGCGGCGACAGTGGAGGGCGTGCGAGCGCGACGGCGAATTGCGAAGGTGGCTGGTGGCTAGGGCTAGGGTTTCTCTGTTTTTCGCAGCTCAAAACATTGAGGACAAGGTTCGACCGTTCGACTATGGGTGGTTAACTGGGGATATGAAAAAAAAAAAAAAAAATCCCCTCAAAACGACGTCGTTTAGGGGCCAGAATGTAATGAAAGAATAAAAAAACCAGCCTACAGGCAAAAACACCTAATAACCACTAGTTTACATAATTACCACTTAGAAAACTATTTCCCCCACCGTTTTAAAAACTATTTCCGAAAACAATAATTTTAGGTGAATAAGTGGTTTTGTCGACCAAGTGCTTAACTAAGCAAATTTGTCTACGCGCCACCATCCCCTTATTATAACGAAATATAACGTCTTATTTCTCTTTGAAACGCGCCAAAATCACAAATCTGTTTCTTTCCGTTTTTCGTCTTCTCAGCTTAGTTCTTCATTTTTTTCGTTTTCGTTCTTGATTTCGTGACTAGTGATTTCTTCTTCTTCTGCGCGATTCTGCAACTTTCTTCCTCGGCGTTGTTCTTCTGCGTCGCGATCTGCGTTGTTTAAGTCAGGTAAGTGCGTTTTTGTGTCTGCAACATTGTTAGATCTCATCCTCCTTTTCATTTTTCTTCTTCTGTTGTTAGATTTCTATTTTCTGTGGATTATTGTTTTCTATTTATGTGCATTATTGCTTTCTATTTCTGTACAGTAACTTATTTCTATACAGTTTACCAATTTATTTCTGTGCAGTTTTTTAAAAAACAACAACAACAATGTAAAACAAAGAAGGAAGACGACGGTGATGACGACGACGATGGAGGAGGAGGAAAAAGACGACGACGACGACGAAGGAGGAGGAGGAGGAGGAGGAGGAGGAGGAGGAGGAGGAGGAAGAAGACAACGATAACGGATGAGGAGGAGAAGAAGGCTTGGAAGAGTAGCGTGTGGACACGCGCTTTTAGTGGTGAGAGTGGTGGTATTGTTGCAAGTTTACTTGGTTAACCACTTGGTTGATCAATTCACTTGTTCAAATAGCATTACTGTTTCCAAAATACCATTATTTTCAAATTATTTATCAAGCTCCACCCTTAGGTAGGTTTTGAAACTATGACCTCAAGTATAAGGGCCAATTTGACTATCACTAACTAATTTTATGATTTTTTATGCATGAAAAATGCTACATAACTATCACTTTTAATTTATTTTAGTTATCATTTAGCCATTAACATTGATATCTGTTGGTTAAAATATGATGTTAAACTATAAATTAAGGTACAACAATGCTAGGTAACCAACAAAAATTTAGCCCAACAACTTAAATTGGATGTTCTATTTCTTTACGTTTCGAATGTTCTGTTTCTACTGTTGGTTGCGGATGTTCTATTTCTAGAAAATGTAACCATGTCGCGGACATAATTAACCATTATTAGTTATTACGACTTTCCCTTCTTAGTTATACATAGGTACGGACCGTTTAAAACCGACTAACATAACTATAAGTTCATAAGAAATTAGAGCCAAACACTATAGAGTACAAATTCTAATTTATTATTAAAAATAAGACTTTACAAATGGTTCTTTGTAAGACCCCGTCATTCTGCTTTTCTGTTTCTGACAGAAATGTATGACTGTCTATGTTTTCGTGCTTGTTTGAAGACTATTTGCGTGATTAGGGGATGTGATTACCCTAATTATGTTTGTTATGTGAATTTTAATTTGATATTTGTCTGGTTTGGTATTTGTCTGTTTTTAGTGACCGTACGCTTTTTAGCGGCGGTTTAACCGTATTTATTAAGTAAACGGAATATCTTTAAAAAAAAATATCTTCGTAGGAAATTTATAATTTCTTATTTAAGCTCGAGTTGGGAGCTTGAGGGTGGCGAAATTCTTGATGAGAATTTCGAACCGTCTTTAGCGACGCTCGTTTCCATCACGAGTTTTCCGGTCGTAATTTCGATAAAATGACGATTACAGCAGAATTGTAGAATTTTGATGTTTCAGTAGAAAACGTTAATAACTCTTAACCATCTCGCTAAACTTGGAGCGGAAATGTCTGAGATGCTCTTGAAAAACCTAGATGCTTTTTACTTTTCTCTCGCTTACTTTTTCACATTTTTCTTACACACTTTCCACTAAGCTCTTTCCTCATTGTTTGCATGACCTTAAGCAATACAAAAATTATAGCAACCGATTTTAGCAATAAAACAAATCGGTTGCTAATAACAACGAATTTAGCAACCAAGAGAGCTTTTGAATGACCAAATTAAAGTTGGTCGCTAAATCGGTCGCTAAATTTCATTTAGCGACCGATTTAGTAACCATTACCGCAACAATAAAAATTAGTTGCTAAATCGATAACTAAATTTAAAATTAATTTAGCAACAAATATTTTCTATCATTTAAAAAAACTGGTTGGTCACTAAATCAGTTGCTAATTTTTAAATTAGCGACCGATTTAACAACAAAATGAAAGTAATGCAAAATATTTTGGTTTCTGAAACCCTAAACATTCTCACTACACCGCCAGAGTCTCCGCGTAGATCGTCCCTCACCGGTTGTCGGTCCGTCTTCGTTGTCGGCGTCGCATCTCCGTACCTCACCGGTCGCCGTCCCTCACAGTTCGCCGCTCAGTCTTTGTCGTCGTCCCTCGCCGTTCGCCGCTCCCTCACCGCTGGTTTTTTCATCTTCGGCGTCGCGTCTCCGTTTTTCACTGGTCGCCGCTCCGTATTCGTCGTTGGCGTCGCGTCTCTGTTCCTCACCGGTCGCCGTCCCTCACAGTTCGCCGCTCCGTCTTTGTCGTCGTCCCTTGCCGTTCACGCTCTCTCACCGTTCGCTGGTTTCTCCGTTTTCGTCGTCGCGTCTCCGCTCCTCACCGGTTGTCGTCCCTCACCGTTCGTTCGCGTCTCCGTTCATTGTTGTTCATCTAGGTTTAGTATCTCCTACTCATCTTACTCTGACTCTTAATATTTTAGTCAATAGCTTTGGGGATTTAGAATTGTTGCTGATTATGTGACCAAAACCAGGTGAAGGAAGGAGTGGAAAGCACCATGTAATTCAACTATGATTTGTTGAGTGGTGAGTACATTGCTTCTGTAATTTTAAATAACTTGTTCTGAACTTGCATTTGAACTCTGCAGTTTTTGATAGAATGTGTAGTAGTAGCATAATTGGCAATGATAGTAGTTATTCGATAGAATTTAAAATTTCATAACCTTTTACTAAAATTTCAGAACAACTTGCTACTGAATGTGTTGTTTATTTATAAGAATGTATGATCCTTTTATTTCAAAACCTACTTACTAATTTGTTAGTAGTAAATGCAGAGTAATAGTATTATAATATAACCCAGCTATCCAAAAATTGTGTTACATCAGAAAACACAACAGTCAGCTTTATTGGAATAAGCCAAGCAATGTAGAAATAGAAACGTTGTCCAAAAACAAAAATCCATCAAATGTGTTATAACCAATGAAACATCAACTTTTATTGGGCAACTCAATGGTATGTCTATGCTTCTTAAGTTATAAGGTGAACTTGATCATGAAAAGTTTCTTGAATCAGAAATCTAAATGTCGATCAAGATTCATATTTTATTATTCATAGCTGATATGTCAAACTATAAAATGTGTATATGAACTTGGAAATCTGTGCAATAATTTACAAGTTTTTGTGTTTTGTATAGTGGAAGGAAAAGACACCATTTGCTTTCTTTGATGGAGCCCATGTTCCTTTTCCAAGTTCCTCAGGTATTAATCTCAGAAATGCTTCTCTTTTGTTTTTGTTTAAAGATTCCCACATTACTTTCTCTGCTCCCTTTAAACTGTTTTTGTTCTTACTTGATGAAGAAAAGAGTGAAGACAATCAACCACTTTAAAATCAATTTTCAAGAAACCTGTGTATAAAATTAAACAGCAGAAACAAGATATAGTTCAAATTCAAGGAAATGTATTAGAAAAAACAAGAAGCATTTAAGATTGTTGTATATTATTAAAGAGTTAGAATCTTTGCCGTAAGTTCAGTTCAAGAGTAATAATAATATACTCATTATATTTATTGTCCTTTATCAACATAGTTTTGTTTAAATTACCACAGTTGTTCAATTAAATATTTAATTGTTTGCTCAGATTCAGAAATTAAGTGATCTGATGCAACGGGACATTACCACTGATTAAGGCCAACTATTTTATTTTGAGGTACTTATCTAATTATCTTATTAGTTATTACAACACACACACACACACACACACATATATATATATATAGAGTTTTTGAGATTAATTGTTGCTTAATCCATTGATGTCAACAAGGATGTCAAGCTTGGAAAGTAGAATGAAGCAACAAGAAATTGCTTTTGAGAACAACATTGTTCTGCAAACTTATTGGGTCAATGATGCAATATTTTATTTGTGGAGTGGCTTAGTTAATTATTTGGAATTGTAATGGGTTTTTTAGGGACTGTGGCTTGGAATCATATGTGCCCTTGTTGTTCAAGTACTTGGTCTCATCATCATAACTGCCCACACTGAACTGATTATGAAATGATGTATTTTTTTCTAATTTAAAAATTGGTCTTGATTTTCAGGATGTTGTTGTATCTGGAAACAGCTACTCCTATATGTTTCAAGCACAAGGTAATCCTCTGTTTCTCTTTGATGAATCCAATGAGTTTGCCAAGGCAAATGCTGAAGTGCAGTTTTCATTACAAAGAACATTTTGTACAGTTGGCACTATATAAGCGTTAATTCTTATTTATCCTTTTTTTAGGTATGTGTAATTGGATTGCGTTAATAATTTTGGAAGGGAACCTAGGTGAAACATGAAGCATAGAGAGTAGAACATCAAGCAAAGAGCACAGAGAAGTAGTTGCTTCAATGACACTACATATATAGGTATGCAATGTTTTAGTCCAAGCAAACCTCAAGCAAGATTAATTCAATTTGAGCTGAAATATTTTGACTAATTGACTTCACCTATCATAAATTAAAGAGATTACTTATTAGTTTTGGTGTATTTTAATTGAGTTAAAAGCTATGACTGGGACTATTTTATATGATTAGTACAAGGATGAAACTCCAAGAGAATTGGAGTTGAACAAGAAGCTATTGCATTGGCATTTCAGTATATTGTTTGGTATCTAAATAAAAGTTAAATTGGTTTATAGGTTTTTGATGTCAAAAGTGGTGTGAAAATTATTGGCAAAGCATATGGAGCTAAAACACAAAAGCTTCCAGAAGCCAGCCATTTGCTTCTAGGAGTAACAATGGGAGATATAGACCTTATTCTAATGTTGATTCATTCTTGAAGGTAAATTATTAAATGCCCTTTCCTGTTAATAGAATTGAAAGCAAAATTTGTCCTATTGTTATTATTTTTTACTCATAGAAAGAAGGGTATACTAGGAAGGTCGGAGAAAAAGTTGCAAAAAGATGAGAAAAGAAAGAATGGCATGAACTTGTAGAATTTGAGAGTGGAAAGAGATTGGAAGTGGATCCAGAGAACAAATTGAAGAAGAAGAAAGTGTGGGCATTGATTTGTTTAACTCTTTTGCTTCCTTCGTTTCTGTAATTTGTATGTCACGTGTGTTTTGATATGTAAAGTGTTAACTACACTTAAGTCATTAGTTATGTAAATGTACTCTTGTTTGAGTTTCGTACATATTATCAATGTTAATTGGTATTTATATAAAAAATGATCCAATTTTATTTTATTTTTATATTTGAAAATTTGTTAAAATTTATAATTAGGAAATTAGTAATAGTGACTAATTTGAAAATTTGAGGTCATGTATTAGTAACCGAAAAATTAGCAACTGATTTAGTGACCAATATGTTGGCTGAGAATAGAAACAAAAAATGGAGTTGGTTGCTATTTTAGTAACCGAAATGTTGGTTGCTAAATAGCAACTGAAATGTTTGCTAAATAGCAATCGATTTAGTGATTGATTTATTAGTTGTCATTTAGCAACCGATTTCAGTTAGCGACTGACTTAGCAACCGATTTTGTTTGCACATGACTAGCCATCTTTGGTTAAAAATCGGTCGCTAAAAATTAGCAACCAACTTCGGTTGCTATTTTAAATTTAGCAACCAAGGTTTTAGCAACCAACTGAATCGGTTGCTAAATCGGTTGCTAAGGATTTGCTAAGAGTTTAGCAACCAATTTTAAAGAAAAATCGGTCGCCAAATCGGTTGCTGTTCAGGTTTTTTCTTGTAGTGTCTTATCTCATTTATTTTATTTTATCATTTTTTTTACTATTACACCACTAAAATTAACCACTTTCTTCATACAAAAATAAACCAAAAATTTGTTTCCTTGTTCCCCACTCATCTGTGGCTTTTCTCTCTCTTTTCACCAAATTATTTAATTTATTTATTCACTTATTTACCTACACCAAAAACTATTCACACTTCATTTTTTCATTCCTACTACACTTACCAAAAACCACAAAAAATATCAACAAAAATCCTCTAATCTCTCTCCTCACTTTCGAAACCCTCTCTCACTTGTTCATCCAATCATTTCAGATTTTCTTCATTAAAAACACCAAAAACACCTTCTCTCTCTTACTTGCAAAGATCAAATACCATTTTTTTCTCAAGAACACCAAGAACAACATAAGAACACCAAGAACACCATGAAAAACATCAAAGCCTAAACACTTACACCATCACCACCGAAACCATCATCCTCATCCTCTTAATCTCCTCATCATCACTATCATCTTAGAATCATCAACACCAAGCTTCTACACTCTCTTCTTTCCCTACCCAAAACCACCATCATCATACTCTTCAAGGATTTTCCCATTAATAACTTCATTTCTTCTCTCCTCTTCAAGACCGTAGCGTCATCATTTTTCTCTACCTTCATTTTCTCTATTTTTGGTGAAGGTAAATGCAAGACCAACTTTGATCTTCACTTCAAGAACCCACACTCATCTTGTTTTATCTTATAATATTTGTTTAGGAATAAGCTTAGAGAATCCTAGAGCTGGGTATACGAGTCATGATCCGTGGGCTAACTCGTTTAATTCGCAATCCGCAATTTTTTTAACCGCAATTTTAACGGGCTTTTTAATCCACACCATTTAACTCACGGGTTGAATGGGTTGAACCCGCGGTTTAGCGGATCAATTCGTTAGCCCGCTTTAATTGCATATAATATTATAAATATATTTTTACGTGGACTAAAACTTTAACAACATATTTACTCTTATGATTTGTTATTATTTTTCTATGTTAGTATTACAATGATAATTTCTGAATTATATTTAGATACTTATTTTTTTGTTGAGAATGGTGTTACATTGGTTTCTATTATAATTATAGATTAAATAATTAACATATTATTCTTTTGACATTTTCCATAAAACATAATTTTAATAATATCGATAAAATGTAAAATTAATAAACAAATAAATAAAAAAAAGATGCGGGTTGGGCCAGCCCGCAAAACTGCGGACCAACGCGGGGTGGTTGTGAGCTTCTCTCAAGGTAGCCCATATATGTTGCGGGCTAACTCAGCTCGGTCCCTTAATATGTAGCCCGTCGCGGGTTGGGCTAAACGGACCGGGCTGCCCCGTACACCCACCTCTAGAGAACCCAAGTTCAACCGAGGCATTAAGGAGCATTTTTATTCATTTTTGGTGATTTCAAGTGATCTTCAAGAAGGTAAGGGGTTTAGGGTTATTAGAGAAGTCTTCTTATGATTTTATTGTTGAATAATAGTTCATCACATGCTAAAAGGTTTGGTAAAATCTAAAACTTGAAGCTTGTATGTCGGTTTTAATGCTTAAAAAGTGATATGCTATGGTTGCATGTTTGATTGATCATATGAGAATGGATTGTATGTTGATGATTGTATTACTTGAGTGAAAATTTGTATGAATATGGCATATATATGCTTGGCCGAGGGTTTAAAGAAATTTGAGCAAAGAATAATTAAAATGAATTTATAAGAAGTTAACAAATCATGATTTCCTTTTATTAAATAAAGTATTTAAGTAATAAGAAAGTATTTTCCTTAAAAAGGGTAAAATAGTAAATAAATATATTTTATATTAATTTTAGATTTCCAGAACTTAAATATTTATATTCAGTGTGGTTTTGTTATTGAAATAGAAAAGAAATAAGTTTTGGAGTGGTTAAAAGTGTTTTTCTCAACTTATGAGTGAAAAGGGCAAAAAAGATTTTTAATAAATTATATTTTGTAAACTGTTTTTGTAGTGAGATTATGGGTATATTATGAGCCCAAATCTGTTTTTATACTTTAAGATGATGATAGTTGAAATTATTTTATTAAATTACTTAAAGACTAGTATTTTCGAAAATGTACAAGTATAAGAAAGGGTAGAATCATCATTTAAACTTTACTCTTTTCAAGCATGTTTTTACAGTAGTTAGATATATTTGTTAGGATTAAAATGAAACTGGTTTGGGTCAAAAATGTTTTAAGATGAATTATTTATGCGTGTTTTCGTATACTAGTGTATTTCGGGTATTATAAAATAGTAACAAGGGCAAAAGTGTAATTTTGAGTTCTCTATTTTAAAAAATGTTTTTATGGTGATATTATATATGTATTATAAGTATAATAAAGTCGGAGTTTGTCAAAGTTGGCTTTTATAAATCTATTTTAATATATAAATCATATTATGGGTATTTTCTGAAATTAAAGGGGTTAAAGTGTAATTTAATTTAAATATTTCAGTTCTGGAAATTTCTAAATTAACTTATGTTTTATTAAAATAAAAGGGGACATTGAAAGTTATTTTGTATTAATTATATAGTAATTTCGGTTATAAAAGTGTTTTAACTTAAACTAAGGCTAAGTTGGTATTTTCCTATGAGATATAATATATTTTGGATAAAGTATATTAATATTATCTAATTTAATATGAGTTATGATTCTGGAAAATTTAAAAGAATATCTTTTATTAAGAAAATGATTTGAATTACTAAAGTATTAAGTATAGAGATGAAACCATTATTTTATATAAGTATATATTAAGTTATAATAATATGGTATTTTGATAAAAACTAGCTATATCTTTATATTATAAGAGTTTGGAGCTTTTTGCATAAAAGATTAAATAATGTTAAAGTTCCAAATTTGGAAGAATAAACCTCTTTGTGACGGCTGGACCGGTTCGACTTGGTCAGCTCGGTATGGGACGAGTGCGATCAAACTGGGTTCTATTCTTGGGAACGGGTTCAGTATAAAGCCGGTCTTGTTCTCTTGAGTCGGATTGGTTTAGTTAGACCAAGTATCGGTTTAATCGGACTTGGGTCGAGTTAGACCGTTCAGTTCAGCTAAGTCATGTGTGGACTAGTGGATTCCGGCCACCCGATAAGACTTTTCGGCTAAAGGTTTTGGGAACCGGTTTGAGTTGAAAACTCTTCTGATTTGTGATACCAGTGAATATGGTCTGAGAGGTCGATCCCCTGTGGGCTTTTGAATGATCATCTGTTTCTCATTGTCGATGCGGTCGTTTTCCCTCTATAAAATGGTGACGGGATCCTCACCGTTGTTCCATCGTCAACGAGTAAGGCTGGGCTTTACACGACAACGTACCTGGGATACGGAGCGTACTCACAAAGGCAGTACAAGCCGCGTTAGTAGATGCCATGACAGTCGACAGTTGAGAAACCATACTTGGGATTTATTCCGAGTAGTCGTCCGGTGCGGGAAGCCAACCGACACATGAGCTCATGGCCTGCAATTAGGGCAAGGCATGCATCATCCTTGATTGCGCATTTGCTTGTGAATGTTAGATGCATATCTAGGTTGATTGACTTGCTTGTGTCTTGTTCTCTTGGATTTCTTTTATAAATAATGCATGTTATTCCTCTACGATATATGAACTGTACCTACATGACGTAAGCTGTAAAATCCCGCTTAATCGTAGGTGCCGTTAGTGACAGAAACCGTGAACTGTCTAATTAGTAAGTGTTTAGTTGATGCTTTGACATCTCAAGGGGTCTCGATTACCCTTAGAAAGTATAATATATGGTTTGTTTGCAAGAATTATCTGTTTTGAATGCTTAAGTGCTTTTAGCGATAAACCGCTCATTAGCGACGGTTTAACCGATTCATCGGTATTTGACGAAACGGAAGAACTCGAGAGGAGTATCTCCATTAGGGAATGTTAGATTTCCCTAATTAAGTTTATAATGTGAAGTTGTGGTTAGTATGATTTAAGGGGACAAATTTAGTTCGTTTTTGGTAACACGCGTTTTCGCCGCGAAACCGATCGCTCGTAATTTCGATAAAAGGACGAATTTCGAAATAAGTATATGATAAATGAGAATCTAGTAGCGTTATAGTGAAGCCTAGTCCCCTTACCAAGTTTTAAAATTAGAACGACAAGATTCCACTGAAAATCTTTAACCGGTTATTTTACCGTTTTTCTTTTAGCTAATTATAACCTTTCTTCTATTTCTTCCACTTATATTAATTCCTATTGGTTGCATGGTTTCTTTCTATTAGATCCCGTGTATGTGTATGTATGTTAGAGTCGTTATACGTTTATTAGAGTAGAAACTTGTACACCTAACCTTAAAGTTTGACCCAAAGTGGGCCAAATGGAGTGAAAGGGCAAGAATGCCCTTGTCACTCATACACACCCTCATACACACACACACTCACTCATCACTCTCACACAAACACATTACACTCTCTCTCCCTCCTTTATCTCAACTCTCTCACCCACACTCACACTTCTTGCCACCATATCTCACTCACCGGAGCTCCGATCGCCACTCCGTCAGTGGCTACACGAAGCTCTTGTTCTCCTCTCTGTAACCATACCACTTGTGAAGGTAAGAATCCAAGTTTCCATCCCACATTCTTCCTTCCCTTCAATTTCGAATTAGGGCTCCAATGATGACCCTAAATTTCGAATTTCATGTGCCTTAGGAGCTTCTTGAGGCTAGTTTAAGCAAGGAACCGACGTTAAAGCAAGTGGGTAGCATTGGAGTCAAGCGGCTGCAAGCTAGGGTTGAAGTTTGGCAAGTTATCGGTGTTGGAGAGGGAGAAAACGGGTTATCTACGAGAGGTACGGTTTAGGATTCCTTAGAGTAGCGTATAAACTTGCATGAAAACGTGGATGGATGTCTAATTGTTGATTATGTGATGCAAGCTTATGAATGTTGTATAATGCATGTTGAAAATGAATGGTATGAATATGCATGAGTATATGTGTTTATGTACCTATATTGAAGATGGATTTGGGATGGAAGGGAGTGTGAGAATTGATGTTTTGATTGGGTAAAAACATGGGCAATTGGGGCTTTTGGTTTCATGATTTGAGAAGTTCAAAAAGAGTTAGTAAAATGTGTTGTTTTGAACCTTGCAAATGTGTTTTGGGAATGGCAAAAGTTGAGCTTGTAAACCATGTTACAATATATATGCAAAGTTTATTTTGTTTAGGTTTTGATGAATGACAACCCTTGGAGAATTAAGGATTCGCCTTGAAAGCAAAATCACAACGGCAAGAAAAACAATTCCTCAAATTTGAAGATGTTTAGAAAGTTAGGACTTAGATTTTAATCTTGTCAAGAACAAAAAATATATATCTCTCTCAG
>JASCZI010000555.1:14856-35633 GCA_036250425.1 Stylosanthes scabra | reverse complement strand
GCATGCATCGCTCAGCTTAAAGGTGGATACATTAAGGGTGATAGAACAAAGCATATTTCCCCCAAGTTCTTCTTCACTCATGACCTTCAAACTCAAGGGTCGATTGCTGTTCAACAGATCCGCTCAAGTGATAATCTGGCGGACTTATTTACAAAGGCACTCCCTACATCCACATTTGAAAAGTTGGTATACAAGATCGGAATGCGACGATTGCGAGATCTTAAGTGATGTAACTAACAAGGGGAGACTGTACTCTTTTTCCCTTGATCTGGTTTTTATCCCACAGGGTTTTTCCAGACAAGGTTTTTAACGAGGCAGTGCTAATCATACAGGATATCGTACTCTTTTTCCCTCAGCAGGATTTTGTCCCACAAGGTTTTTCTTGACAAGGTTTTTAATGAGGCATATCCGTAATGAACGTCCAATGGGGAGTGTTGTGAATGATTGGGGCTGCGGCCACCAATCACTATGCGGCACTATGCCGCATAGTAACCCAATAAATCATGACCGTCCATTCCTAATCAAGTTACTATGTTGCATAGTAAATGAATCATAGCCGTACATTCCTTTTCATGTAATAGTAAATCTTTTACTATAAATACGGCTATGATTTCATAAGTTTTTCAATCCAGAAATCAATAAGAATTTCATATTTTTTCTCTCTATAATTCTCTCTCTTCCTTTTCTATTATTATTTCTTCTATAGTTTTAATGTTATTATAGCTTCAGTTCTATAACAACACACTATATATATGATGATTTTTATTTTTTGGTCACAAGCGTAAATATCCTATTCTTAAGTTGGACATGGGTTTGCGACGAGAAGGCTTAGCTACAACCCAAAACAAAAATTACTAAATCTTAAAAGCAAAAGATTTATCACCAAAAATAATAATAATAACCGATAATTCCCCCCATTATGTTTTTCTTTTTTGACACTCCCCCAATATGTTTGTGTTTTGTTAGGTTGCAAGATAAGAAGCCGATTCCAATTTTTGGAAATGAAACAAAGGGGTTGCTAAAATCCTATACCAAGACCAAAAAAAACCGACTCTACTTTCTTTTTTTTGGACTGAAGCCTACTCTGTTTGGATATCAGAATTTCGAACGTGGATACACCCATGACCCATAAGGAAAAAAAAAACAATAGAACGTGGATATACCAAGAATTATTTAAAGGGGTTTTCACCCAAATAAATTCACCCTAACACATACCCAAAAAAAAAAAAAAAAATCATCCTATCACAAGTGGCAAGTGACTTTGCTTGCTTAAGTGTCTAGTCCTGAATTTGAACTTTGGGGGCGACATATATGCAGAAAGGATGTGATAACGCCAAACTCCACAAAAAGGGCACTTGATAAGATGTAAGGGGTTAGTGTGAGCCTGCTTCACCTAGGATATCCTCCTATCAAAAAAAATTTTAAAACCAACATTAAGTGATTGTGGTAAGTATATATATACATATATTCATATTTGACCTCTTTTCTTTTACGTAAATCATATCAGGCTCTAATAAAAAAAAATGACCATTTGCATGTAAATTGGGGCAAGTAGCAACAAGTTAGTAAGATTCTCCACCAAAGTGCTAAATCGTGTTACCCTAGTAGTATTGATTACATCTTTATACCCTACTATGATTTAGTTGGAGTGATATGGGAGAAAAATACAAAGCTCTACAACGATTTAGTTAGGTCAATATTGGAATAAAATAAAGCAGTTGCAGTGATTTACTAGACAAAATAGGGTGGCTATTAGCCTATTACAAGTCTCATTTTCTTAAGAAGAAACTTTTTAGATAATTTATAAGTGTGAATCATCTTTCACCAATTAATCTAACTGATTTTTGGAATTGAATTAAGCCTGCTCAATCTCAATTTTAATATGCTATTAATCCTTGAATTATATTCCTGCTGTTACTTTATCAAGTCATCGTTCGATATTATAAAAATATCATATGCTTTAGTTGTTATGTGATGATTTTGGCTCCTTCTATTTGGGGTCGTAAATGTAGAACCAAGTGATGCATGCCACATAAACAGGTGAAGAGTAAAGAGAGCATTCATCATTTCCATCATCATCATCATTATATATATTGTTGCTTAGCTTCTCCTCTCATATTAAGTCAAATGTATGACAATGCCACAGCACCACCCCGCCAGAAACCTATATATATATATAAAAGTTAATTTAATTTAATACTTTGATTGTGGTCCATCTTATTCTACCAACTGTATATATGTGTCCTCAATCTCCATTGACTTGTTCCATTTCAACCAACCATATGCTGAGGCATATACGTACCTCAATAATAATAATCTATGGCTATATATATATGTTCTCAACATCGATCAAGGTTCTCAATGTAGAGTTTATTATTCTCTTTTTCTTTAATAGATTTTCTATTTTCCTTTGTCGTTACTCGTCAATATCTAAACTCTATTACAATTTATTACAAGAGTCTTTTGATTGAATTTATCTGTTAACTATCTAGAAAAAAAATGATTTAACTATTTAAGACATATCCTAATTTTGGAGTATGATAGTTTTCGCTTTCATAATTCAAACACATTTTAATTTTAAAAAGATTGTTGCATAAGGGGGAGGATATGTACCACTTCCATCTTTCAAGTCTGACCTGGGCATCTTAAAATAATTAATAACAACAACAACGTACAATAATAATAATAATTCATTTCATCATCTAAAAGTAAAATGTTCATTAAATTAAAATATAAGTGTTATTCTTTTAAAATGATGATATATTAAAAATAAAATTCAAAAGTGAGTAATAGATTAGATTCAACACAATAAGATTATTATAGATAGCACAAGTATAGTCTAGATATTAACATCTTTTTAATTCCTTTCACATTTTTCATTCAAATAAAAAAAAATATTCGTTCTCATACTTTGTATTTTTTTTCTTTTTTTCTTAAAAAATTCCAAGTAAACATACACATGGAAAAAAAATTCATTATATCCCCTAGCTGACAGATAAAAGAATAATTTAGTGTAAATCTAAATTTCATTTAAAAATTTATTGTTGATTAATGAGTTATTACATACATGAAACTAATTTTCATCTTCTTCTTATTTTTTTTTTTTTTCATTTCCTCCTTTTCGTCCAAATAAAGCTTTTGTGTTTACTATATTTTCTTCTTTCAAAAAGAATTAAAATATACAATTAACTTTAAAAGTAGGTGGTGTTAAATATCAAATCCGGCGAATAAGAACTTGACAGCACAACCAACTATACGCATAATAATTGGCTAATAGCAAATATTGAAAAGCAGGGTTAGTATTATTATTATATTATTGCACTATATATATGTTATTATCAAAATAACGTGGCTCATTTACAGTCATAACTTTTTTATGAGCACATAGATTATAGTAATATTATGGTCCCTAATATTATAACTAATGTACCGCAAAAACAATAATTTTTAGCCTAATATCCGTATCAGAATATTTTATTGCTAATCCAATAGCAACGATTTTAAGGCTGCGTTTTTATGTTCATTCAATGTTTGGAAGCATGATCGATCTTACGTCAAATTTTTTTTATATTTTTATTTCTATTTAGGGGATATTCCAAATTGTTTATATCCGCTATTCTTAGTAATCTTAAATTTAAAACTATATATACGCTGTCAAAAGCTTAAAAAACAAAATGTTACATCATAAAGTAATAAACATTTTTTTATCAATGTTATCTAACACTTTGAACCAATACTTTTAAATTTTAGAATTTAAAATTTAGTATATAATATTCAGATTGTTGGTCGAATATCAGTCAAAAATAATAAAATAAATATTATTTTTATGTAGTATAGTTCAAATAAAATAAAATTAAACTATATACAAGTGTCTTAGAAAATGTTTATACTATTAAAAAAATTTATGTAAAACAATTGAATTAATTATTTGATTACAATAAATTAAAAGAACAAACTGTACTGCATTAGTCCTCTGCAAAAAAAACAAAAAACTGTACTACGTTAGCGGCTTGACATATATTTTTAAGTTTAATTAGTTATTATGTATTGATAATTAAAAATATCAGACATAGAAATAGAAAATAATTTTTTCATTATTTTAAAGAATGGTAATGCTACATATATCATTATATATCTCCATACACATTATTTATAACATGGGAAAATATAAATATTAGCACAGAAAAAAAAGTAAAATTTTTATGCTAATATTTATATTTTTCATATTAAAAATAATGTGTACGGAGGTATATTAATTCTTTAGAATATATGTGTTTGAGAAAAAAAAAAAACTTCATATGAAAAATGAATTAAACAGTTAAGAAAAAAGTGGGTACACTAATGACAGTTATTTCATATGGATGCTCAAATATAAGAAATAATAAAGTGAAGTATTTTAATTATCATTTCAACCATAATTAATAGAAAAATTCTACATTTGATGTCGACCAAAACATTATAAAAATTGGGTTCAAAACGTATTAATAGTTAATTGATAGGTGTCTAATAAGAATTGCCTCTTTTGTTGAGAAAATGAATGTAGAGATAATATTTTTAAGACGTGTTCTTTATGAAAAGAACTTCTTGACAAGCATCATTTAAGGTTTTTGTTTGATTTATGGAAAATTTTTCTCTTCTTATTTTTAATTTTTTCTTCATATAATTTTAAAAATAACAATAGAAACCAAACAAACTCTTCAATTTTTCTCTATGAAATATATAATTTATTTGTATCAATAAAATATTTCTCTATATTGACTTACTTTGAAATCTAACAAGAACAATAATAGTAATAATAATATTGAAATATTGGAATATTTTATATTGTATAATATTTTACATTGGTAAAATATAGTTTATTTATATTTTATTTAGAGACAACAAAAAATAGTTTATTTATATTTTACATTGCTCAATGTAAATATAAATAAATTATAAAATATTATTGTTGATGATCAGCTGTGGATAAAACACGTGGTGGAGCCAAAGGAGTAATGGAGGTGATGGGTGCAGCGTCCACCACAACAGTGTGTGACAGAGGAGCACCATATCGCCGCTCATAACTCATGTGAGGCTGCTGAGATGTGAGTCATGTGAGAATGTGACTATATGAAGGGTAAAATAAAAAAAAAATTATAAGTAATCAATATTCTTTTAATCATTCAACAAATTATATTTAAAAATAAAATATTAAAAATAAAATATTTTATATTATATAATTAAAAATTTTTTAAATTAGATATAAATATAATTTTATAAATATTTTATAAAATTAAAAACATTATAAAAAATTAAAATATAAAAAATCATTACATATAAAATATTAAAATTATAAAAATACACATTTGAAATCACTGTATATATAGAATATTGAAAATTCGAATTAATACACATCCAAAACTATTATATATAAACATTTAAATTTTTATGAGAAAATCTATAAAATTAATAATATTGATAGTTTAAAATAATCAATATTTTTTTTATTTTTTTTTAATTTTACTATTTTTTTAATTGAATTTATTGATTCTCTACCTTCGTTGGCTTAGTTGAGTGACGCTATTCAATTTTTATTAGCTGATGATCCAAAATTGTTGGTTACTGGCAGGATTTTTTTTGGTGACTAGTTACTAGCAGGATTGAATAAAAAGATTAAAAACTTAAATAAAAAACGATTCATTGTTTCGCAGCCACGTGTCCTATAGATTGTGGTGGCCCCCACGTGGGTTGCACGAGCCGATGAAGTGGTCCCTACCCCCTAAAAAAGCGAAAAGACCCTCAAGGGTTTTTGTCCCATTTCATGGGCACGTGGGACCCACCGTTCCTCTCTCAATGTATATTTTATTATTTCTTGCCCTTCTCCTTCTATTATTGGAAACTCATAGTGGGTCCACTTAGATGCCCTTGCTTCGTGACGCGTGTCCCAGTCTCCCAGCTGGCTTGTTATGGTTCGGGTCCCACGTGATCGATTCCTATAGTTGACCCGACCCGATTATCCCGCACAGCGTGGGCCTCTTTTATTGGTTATTCAATATTCACCAATCCATTCTTATTGACTACCAAAGTACCAAACCAATGGGAGAAGGAAAGTTGTTTGACGAAAAGAAAAAGAATGAAGAGTATGAAAAAAGGAGTTATATGGATATAGAATTTTGATATAACTTATAAGTATCTTAATTTTTTGATTTAATCTCTATTTTTTTTTTTTCACCGTAGTAAATATCATGGAAAAATATCTATCTCATAAGTCATAAGAATACGATGTTTAATTATCAAGATAGTGATAAATTGAATATTATTTTTAAATAATAAGATTAGAAAACCAATAAAAATTTAATAAATATTTTAAATTAAATATTTTATTTTTTTAAATTTTAAATATTTTATTTTTGAAAAATATAAAAATTGACTGATTATTAATTATTTTTTATTTCTTACTTATAATAGTATATTGTTGAAATTAAATAGTTATTAAACTTATTCAAACATCAACCAGACAACCAGTAGTATGTCATTATGCTATTAGTTTAAAATGATGACAATTCTGAAAAATCGCGGTTATATATATAGACAATTTGGCAAACAAAAAGTTTGTTATATTGGAAGGAAAAAAGAAATCGTTGCCAAATATATAAATTTTAGTAGTGTATGTAATGCTGTGAAAGATAGTCTTATGTTATTACTTAATGATAAATTGAAATAGTTTTCATAAATATGTTATAATAAATAACTATGCTGATACGTTCAAAACAACTGTGAAATTATAAGTATAGAAATATAAAATATATGTTGAGATGGTGTCAAATAACACATATATAAACACATAATAATTGATTTAGAAGCTAATTTTGTGTATATATTGCATTTTTGTATGATAATTAACAAGTCCATATATAACTTTAAATAACTATTGTACAAGCGTTTAACATTTTATAAAGAGTAAACAGTGAATTCGATCCCTGATCATTTTCAAATTATATTAGATAAGTCGATCTCTAATGTTTTGAAAATTTTAACAATTTAAAAATTAGGACAAATAGACACTTAAAATTGGATTAGAATTTTCGAATCATTAGAGATGAATTTGTTCAAATTAAAAATATCAAGGACATAATTATGTTAGAAAGTTATAAAAGCTTCTTTGTTAGCCAAAAAGAAAGCTAACGTAAAGCTTCACCCTCAAGGTACCCTACTTTAATTTTTCAATTCATTACCAAACAAGAATATAACCATCTTGAATATAAAATAGCCGTCTACGGTATAAATATATATCAAGATTACATTAAATATATTCATATCGTACATGCATAAAGAATTCAATTTCTCCAACTTAATGGGCGTTTTAAAAGTAGTATATTCTCTTGAGCTAATAGAAGTATTGTGGCTTATTATATTTGCTTTTCGGAGTTAGTGTTGTTTTGTTTGCTGTTTTCCTGTAATATATTGTAGCTAAGTTTCTATTGGTTTTCAAGCCTAGCTTGCTAGCTAGAGGCAAATTAAAGAAATCAAGAATATAATAATATATAGGCAATTTTCGTGATAGATTTAAGAGTAGATTATATATAGTGTGGGGAAAATAATAATAAAGATTGGGAAGGAGCACATGAGGAACCTAGTGATTAAGCAAGGTCATGGATTTCTAGAGGCAAATTAATCAAAGGGGGACAAAGGCAATGCAAGGTGGGCACATATTATATATTAGACGTAGGACATAGTCATCACATACCAACAAATTAAAAGGGTAGCATAGAGGTACAGCCTATATATACAGACTATTTATTATTATTATTATTATTATTATTATTATTATTATTATTATTAAAAATTCATATTTTTAAATGTTTAAATAATTTAATTATTATTAACAGTTGATTTTAACCACATATATATTTTATAATAATATTACTTTATAATTAAAAATAAATGCTAAAATCAATATACTACAAAAACACTTAAAATTCATCCAATATTATTATATATAAGATGACATTTATGGTGTGTTTGGGAGAAAAATTGAGATTGGAATACTGAGACTAAAAGACTAAAACTGAGATTGAATTAAATTTATATATTGTGTTTGATTTAAAATTACTAAGAGATGAATATTAAAAAGTAGATATTGAATTAAATCAATGAAAGAATATCAAAGGCTAATATTAGAAATTTTAATGTTATGTGAATGTATTTGAGTAAAAAAAAGTAATTAAAATTTTTAGTCCTTCAGTCCCTTCTAAGTCCTAACTGAAGATATTGAAAATACTAAAATTTTGGAGACTGACAATGAAATAATGAAATTTTAGTTCCAATTCCTATCTAATAAACACAATACTGAGTCTCAGTCTCGCCGTCTCAATTCAGCCTTAACTACCAAACGCAACCTTATATAGTCTTGCCGTCTCAGTCCAACCTCAACTACCAAACGCAACCTTACATAGGTGAAGAGTTGGTCAAAGTGAACCTTTCAAGTGATACGAAGGTCATAGAGATTCACGTGGGTTCGTCCAGGAACCTGAAATGAATCCCATCTTTATTTTAGCAGCCAAAATATTGAAATAAGTTATAAGATAAAGAATTTTATGATTGAAAATTTTGAGTTGCATTTATGTTGAAATCTAAAAAAGAAAAACAACATAATTAAGGCAAATCAAAAATAGAAAAAAAAGTCTATGTAAAAATTAATACAAATCCAAAAGAAAGAAAAAAGAAATTCTCAATGAGAGTGTGTTAAGAAAGATCAGATGATCAGCACAGGAGACAAGCTAATTAAGAATAGGAGACAACCTGAGAGAGAGATCAGATTTCATTTGGAGACTCTGTACTGATAAATGTTATTCCTATAGTTGGTGTCCAATTAAGTCATGCAGTGCTAAGAGATCTTCATTGAATGTTATGCGATACGTGCTTTAATTTATTAGACAAGTAAGTCAATATTTAATAAAGAATAAAAGTTTGATATAAAACTAAGTCAATATTTAATAAAGAATAAAAGTTTGATATAAAACTAAGTGGATAATTTTTAGATACAATGCTCATCCACGCTTATTCCATCCTAAGAAAAATAAAAAAAAATATATCTCTTTGGATATACTTGATACTCCAAAATATCATTATGTATCTGCATATCCAACTTCATTCTTAACTTATATCCTTACAATGAGTTTAAAAATAATATATATTATTATTTCTTGAAACTAAAACTTATTTTAAATACTTTATATAACTAAAAAAACATTAAAAATGCTTAAAAATAATATATTAAATTTTAATGTAAATAAAATATCAATATATTATTATAATTTTATTAAAAAGAAATTATATTATATATATATGTCTAGTTTTTGTGTCATATAAAAAATTAAGATTAATGTATTAGCGTGACGCGTGTCATGTCCTGTCCATTGTCACTATCCATACATCATAGGTTTTATTAGATGATACTATAATTTTTTAATTACACTTTGTCACGTTTTATGAAAATTGAAGGACACTTTTATCGATATAAAAGTTTGTGGGTATTTTTGTCAAAGAAATGAAAATTTAGACACAACTTTCGTGAATAACTTAATTATTTAAAATATATACATAAATATTTATAACAAATTCAAATATTCAAAGTCTAGGATAAATCGTTTTAAATATAATAAAATTATTTTTATATATTTAATTATACCTTAACAGTCTCTAGGAAGGTTTTAGTTAGCAATTAAGCCTAACATGATCTGTTAACAACGTTATTAGATTTTTAAAAGACCTAAATTTCGATCTGCTCTGTGACAAGGCAAGTCAGAACAAATCAAATGCATACCGAATTGTAAATTCTTGATTGATTGTCAAACGAAAATAGATAGTTCTATGACACTAAATATAAAAAAAAAAAAAAAACAAATATTGTTAATTTTCTCAATTAATATTATTAAGTGCGATTTATTGTATAATATCTTTTTCACATATTTTCCTTTGGATCATCAACTACCCAAAAAGCAAATTTATAATAACATACTTAGTGTGATCTTTTATTTAAAATATAACATACTTACTGTTTTAACTAATTTAAAATATTATATTATTAACTGTAATTAATTAATTTATAAAAATATAAATTAATAAATAGTCCTATTAATACACTAGTTCTTGAGATGATGATATCTACGTATGAATAATTCTTGCACCATAATTCTTGGGGGAAGAAGGGAAGAACTAAGCTGGAGAATGTAGTTGCAAGTTTCAAGAATAAGAATAACGTGCCATTGAAGAGCAACTAATTAAAACGATGATTATTTTTGGGACATAGGAAGATTTGTTAGATGAGAGAAATCAGAGATTGAACTCAATGAAGAAAATGAATTCATTGAATTGAAGTTGAATGTAGTTCTACCTGTAACTAGCTCTAGTTACAGTTAACTTACATATGCAACTAGCTCTACCTGTAACTAACTAACTTAACTAGAGTTCTAACTAACTAAGGTTAACTTACAGTTCAAGTAAACTAACTCTAGTAAACTAACTAATGCTGACCTCACTTCAAATTGGAGCACAGATTGTATGTTTTCAACTTGGCCATGAGAAAGCGGAACTGTGGAGCAGGGAGAGATTTTGTCAATAAATTAGCTAGTTAATGCTTGCTTGGGACATGAACGAGTTTGACTATACCATCTGCAACCTTATCCCGAATGAAGTGGCAGTCAATTTCGATGTGTTTGGACCTTTTATGCAGCGTTGGATTGGTGGCCATTTATATTGCAGAAAGATTGTCACAAAACAACATTCCTAACTTAACCTCAATGTTCATAAACTTGAGAAGAGCTATAATGGCAACAATTTCACATGATGCATTGGCTAAGGCTCGATATTTAGCTTCGGTAGAGCTGCGTGAGACAACACTTTGCTTCTTGCTCTTCCAAAAAATGAGTGAATCGCTTAGAAAAGTGCAGTAGCCTGTAGTAGAGCGTCTAGTATCTAAACAACTCCCCCAATCAGCATCAGCATACATGGAAATCTTGAACTTAGAAGAGGAAGAAAAGAGCAGTCCCTATCTTGGAGCTCCTTTCAAGTATCTCAAGACATGATGCACAACATTAAGATGAGGAACTCTCGGATCAGACATGTATTGGGCCAATTTAACTACTGCAAAGGTGATGTCAGGTCTTGAAATGGTTAGATACATCAATCTGCCAACCAAACGTCGATAAGTTGATGCATCAGGGACAGGATCTCCTTCAACAGCTTGCAGCTTCAGATTTGCCTCCATGGGTGAAGTAGCAGGTTTGCAATCTAGAAAGCCCGTATCTTCAAGTAGGGAAATGGTGTACTTCCTTTGAGTGAGAGAGATTCATTTCGTTGATCTTGCTAACTCAAGACCAAGGAAAAACTTGAGATCACCAAGAATCTTAAGCTTGAAGATTGCTTGTAACTGAAGCTTTACTTGATCTACCAACTCTTGCTTTGGGCCAGCAATGATAATATCGTAACATAAACTATGAGGTAGGTTGTCAAATCGCCTTCCCCAACACAGAACAAGAAATAATCTTATTTGCATTGTCTGAACCCGTGTTGCAACAAAGTTTTGCAGAATTTGTTAAACCATTGTCTTGATGCTTGTTTCAAGCCATAGAGAGATCGAGTAAGTCTACAAACCAATCCCTTGTTCCTTTGAGGATGTCCCAAGGGTAGGTCCATATATACTTCTTCATCTAATTCTCCATTCAAGAAGGCATTGTTTACATCCAATTGCAATAAGCTCCACTGTTTCACAACTGCAATGGTAAGCAGAACTCTCACAGTGGTGATTTTGGCAACTGGACTAAAGGTATCTAAAAAATCTATACCAACTTGTTGTGTGTATCCTTTTGCAACCAAACAAGCCTTGTATCTCTCTAAGGTCTCATCAGCCTTCATCTTAGCCTTGTATACCCATTTGCAGCCAATGGGGTGTTTGTCCTTTGGTAACTGAATGAGTTCCCATGTATGATTATTCTCTAAGGCATCGAGTTCCTCCTTCATGGTCTTTCTCCATTCCTAAAATTTTACAGCTTAATGGTAAAATTGAGGTTCAGGAACTGCATTGACATTTGCTACACAATGATGGTAATTGAGGTTAAGCTTATGAGTGCTAAGGTAATCTGAAATTGGATAAGGAGTTGTGTGGCAAACTTAGTCATTGAGGTAAGTGGGAAAAATTGTGGTTCTGGTGGACCTTCGGGTTGGAGGAGGTATAAGTGAAGTTGGGTGTGATGTTAGATCTAGAAAAGGTAGGGAAGTTTGTTGTTGTGGCTATGGTTAAAGGAGTGAGAGAGATATTTGTAGCAGGTTTAGGTAGTACAAAATCAAAGAAGATGTATTCATGGGTTTGCAGATGAGGAGATGAGCTAAAAGACATGATATGCTCATGAAAAACTACATCTCTGGAGACAAAGAACTGCTTGGTTCTGAGGTTGTAAAGTTTATATCCCTTGTAGCCAATGGGATAGCCAATGAAAACTGATGGATCTGATCTTGGACAAAACTTGGTTCTGTGATCTGCAGGAATTGCTGCATAAATGAGGCACCCAAAATTCCTCAATGCTTGATAGGTTGGGCTCTTTCCAAACAAAAGTTCAAAGGAATATTTGAACTTAAGTAACAAGCTTGGAGTTCTATTAATCAGGAAGGCTGCAGTGATGAAACATTTCTCCCAAAAGGAGATAGGTACTTTTGATTGAAAATACAGAGCTCTTGCCACATTCAACAAATGCTGGTGCTTCCTCTCCACCACTGCATTCTGTTCTGGTCTGTGTGGGCAAGAAAATTGATGTAGAACCCCTTTGTCCTGCAAGAAATCTGTAAGTGCTAGCTCCCTAGCATTGTCAGACCTGAAACACTTTATTTTTGTCTCAAATTGAGTTTTAATTAGAGACTAAAACTGTTTCAAACAAACTGTGGCATCAGATTTGTTAGTTAATAGGTAAATCCAGCAAAACCGAGTTACATCATCCACAATTGTCAAGAAATATCTCTTTCCATTATATGTAGGAGCATGATAAGGCCCCCAAACATCACAATGTACAAGGTCAAATGCATGAGATGCAATATATTGTGAGACTCAAATGGAAGTTTTCAGAATTTTGCAAGAGGACATATGTGACAAGTGCTGGTATGTGATTTATTCTCTAAATGTAAAATCTTATCTAAATGGTGAAGAACTTTGGATGACACATGACCCAAACGAGAATGCCATAGGCTAGACTCACACAAATTTATTGAAACTATAGGAGAAGTAATAGGCAATTGTGCAGAATTGGATAGGGAATCTTCTTGCAGGATGTATAGTCCTTGATGCAAGTAATCCGTTCCAATCGTCTTCAAAGTGTTGCTGTCCTGAATGATGAATGAGTTGGAACCAATAGTGACAGTGATATTAGTATTGGCTAGAAAAAATTATACTGAGAGTAAATTAACATGAAATTCTGGTACGTACAGAACATTTGATAAAGAGATATGTTTGTTAAGAGTGACAGTGCCTATAGTGTTTGCAGAAAAATTTTCACCATTTGGTAGAGATATTGAAAACTTCTTGGAAGAATGTAATTTGGAAAATAATGACAGATCGCGTGCAATATGTATTGTGGCACCACTATCTAGAATCCAAGATTTCTTAGGAATGATTGACCTTGACATTGAGGTATTTAGAATGATACCTGCTGGTGTAGCTACCTCTATATCAGTGCTCGATGAAATCTCTTGAGCCTGATGAGTATTCAGCAAATTGATGAGCTGCTGCACCTGAGTTGGTGACAAATTCAGAAGAGATCCATCCTATCCTGATTAGGCTGTGCCAAGACCTGATTCACAGACGGCTTGGTGTTCTTCCCTTTGCCATAATTTGGAGAAAATCCATGGATCTTGTAACACTTATCCACTGCGTGTCCAAGAATTCCACAGTGAGAGCAAAGTGGCTTGTCTTTCTTGCTCGTGCCTTTGCCTTTTCCTTTTCCTTGTTGCTTTGCCTGTTGAGATTGGTTTCTTGCATAGAAAGCTACCTGATTAGGCGAAGAGGAGGAATTTGCTCCCAAAGACTTGTGTTTCTCCTCTTGTGTAATCAAAGAAAGAACCTTGTTGATGGCTGGCAGTGGTTCCATGAGCAGAATTTGGCCACGAATTTGAGGAAAAGAATCGTCCAGTCCCATCAGGAAACAATGGACATATTCAGCTTGGAGGAACTCTTGCATGGCTCGAGCATCTCCACAATTAAATTGGACCGGGCGATAAGAATTCAGCTCCTCCCAAAGTACTTTGATCTTTGTGAAGTATTGAGAAACAGTCATGGTTCCTTGATGAAGGTTCATGAGTTCACGCTTCAACTCGAATACGTGTGGACCATTACCATGCTGGAAACGCTCCTTCAAATCGTTCCACAATTCAACCGCAGAATTTGTGTAGACAAGAGAGGTTGCGATTTCTTTGGAGACCGAATTCAAAATCCAAGTGCTGACTACATCATTCACACATTGCCAAGCTTCTAATTTCTCTGGCTCTGTGGTTGGATTTGGTTGAGGAACAGCACCAATGATGAAACGGAGTTTTCACTTAACGTTCAAGGCCTTCCTCATGGCTCTGCTCCATGAGTGATAGTTCTCTTCAGCAAGATGCTGACTAACCAGGATGAGACCAGGTTGATCGTGAGACGAAATCTGATAAGGATCAATTGTCGTGAACTGCGTTGCTGGTACTCCGAAAGTCACCGAAAAAGATTGTGTTTGGATCCATGAATCTTTGAAGAAAAAGATTCAGTACTTCTTTCTCAAGCTCGTTGATCGAAAATGCTGCTCACACCGTGATGAACCAGAAGGTGAAGCAAACAGATCTCATCAAACTCTATCGAATGAGCCTAAGAAAGAGCAGAAAAAAAAAGGATTGAAGAAATGATGATCAGAAAAGAGAAAAAAGGATCGAAGAAGAAAAAGAATGTTGCGAAAGCTTCATGAAGATTCAAGAATTACTTCTGATACTATGTTAGACGAGAGAAATCAGAAATTGAACTCAATGGAGAAAATGAATTCATTGAATTGAAGTTGAATGTAATTACATGTATATATATACATATGCAGCTAGCTCTAAGTGATAGTAGCTAACTAACTTAATTAGAGTTCTAACTAACTAAGTGAGGTTAACTTACAATTCAAGTAAACTAACTCTAGTAAACTAACTAATGCTAACAAGGTTCCTTCTTTGGAAGAATATTCGGCTCTAATATATGTTCTAATTTGTTATTACCATCGACCTTATCTTTAAATAACTACTACTATACTAAAATGTTCTCATCTTGTCACAATTTATATTTCCAAAAGTGCTGTTATTTATAGTTTATCTTTCAAATGTTAAACCTAATAAAAAGCACCAATTTTAGTTATACAAAGCCAATTGCCAGTATTATTATATATTATTTTGGTATATATAAATGTATTATTTGAATTAAATAAATTCTAAATAAAAATACATCGATATTGGTATTGTCAGTATAAAAGTATATATATATATATATATTAATTACTGGAATAAAAATAATGTTTAATAGTGTCTGTTAGTAAATTAATTCCCATGAATCCATTATATATATATATATATTTTTAGTTAATCGATTAACCGGTCTATAAATCCACTCTTTTATTTATTTCACATGTGCAGTAATAATAAATATAAAATTAATTAACATAATAATTTCATAATATAAGGGGTATTAGGTTCAAATTTTAGAATTTAAAAAAAAAGAAAAAAAATATTTCTTTTACTTGTCTTTTTTTAGTAGATCCATTTTTGAATAAGAGACTATTTAAAATTTTAGATAATTAATTTAAGAAGTTATTTTAATTATTAAATTTTTTATGCTCACTCTATTATTTTCTTGAAAAATAAGAAATAAATTTATGGTTTTTAATCAAGACGTTTTATAAAAGTGAATGGAATACTTAAATTTAAAAAAAATAATAAAAAATTCTACGTTATAAATTTAATAATAATAATATATAATAGATATAGCACAATTTTTAATGTTTTCCAACTTTTGTCAAAAGACATATATAATAATAAAAAGAGAAAAGCTAGATGTATAAATAATATAATTTTAACTAAGTTAGTTCTTGATCGACTAACCAAAAAATAAGTTTAATATAACTTTTTTGTCTTCTTTAATTTCTCTCCTATCAATACCTTATTACCACATTGAAGATTATATATTTCGAGGGAAAAAAAAAAACACATTGTTTAAAAAAAATTGCATTATGTTAAAACATAAAAAAGGGAGAAAAAAGAAAGAAAGGAAGAGGATAAAGAGAAAAGAACATGAGGGAAAAAAAGACGGGGAGGGGGGAACGAGAAGAGGAAGATATATTACCTTATTATGTTTTTGGGTACAAGAAATTGCTTAAAATCAATTGTTAAAATATTCTCTGTGTTTTATTTGAAATTAGATAGAGCAATCACGTCTTCAAATAATTTAAAAAAAATCATTAAACAGGTACTAAACAATTTAAAGCCACGAAATTAAAGGTATTGCACATTGCAGTTATGCAATATGGTAACTACTAGCTAGTGTTTAATTTCTCCTATATGTTACGGGAAGATTTTCAAATATATAAGTATATAATATATTGATAATTTGTAATTATTGATTTTAATTTATATATTTTTATATTTTTTTTAATTCAAATTAATGTTGAAAAGTTATGGGTATAATATCAAAATCCTGGTATAATTGAAATTTTTCAAAATCCATATACACCCTTTTCCAATTTGAAGTGCGTGCCCATCAATATAATAGATCCAATTGCGGTAAACTTTTTCTGCAAGCTAATGATGATTTTATTTCTAATTATTTTTTCTTTTCCTTAATGAGCAAAGTCTAAATTTTTACTTTTATTTACATCTTATCTTGCTATATTAATATATTGCTTGCATGTTTTTCAGATATGCATGCGTGTCCACCAATGTGTTCTTCCTCCTCTTGCTTTTATTATTTTTACCAAAAGATATACTAATGACAAACCAGATAGAAGGCAAATATCTAACCATAACTTGAACATCTTCATGTCCTTTTCTTCTTCTTTTCGCATAATAATTAGGAAGACAAAAATGAAAATAGGAACCACATGAAGTATGAACAAAAAGAAATAAAAGAAAGGGAAGGGATAAAAAGAAGGGTAAATATTAAAAATAAAATATAAATATAATAATCCCTAGAATTTACTAATTACCATAGATAGTAAAAATAGGTACAAATAAACTTAGAATCCACCTTCTAATAGGGAAAACGGATAAGGAGGCCGTGGACTATTCTCCGCCGCCATTTCACTAAAAAAGTTCACGTGATCTTTACCTCCACCACTGCCATTAGACTCACATCCTAAACTCCCAAATTGCGGCGGTGCCACCGCCGGAGGCACCACACTCAACGGCTTTGGCATGGCAGCGCAACTATAATTACAATTGATATATCCATTATTATGCCCCTGCTGTTGTTGGTAGTGATGACCAATCCTCAGCCTCTGCTGCCCCAACCACCCCACGGCCATCGGCTCCGCCTCCTGCGGCGGCGACGGCGACGCCACGTGGCAAAAATTATCGATTTCGAAGCCGGTCTCCGGCGAAGAAGAGATTATATTCCCGACAGTTGGTTCGTCGTCCTCGAGTTCTGTCTTTACGGCGACTCCAAAGGAGGAAGAGGAGGAGGTGGCGGCGGTGGTGATGAGGCGGCGCTTCTTGTCGGCGATTTGCCTGGTCTCCCTCTCAAGAAGAACCCTTGATAGAACCTCGGGATCGTCGACGACCTTGCATAGAAAAGCCATCATTTGCTGTGGTCTCTTCTCGGTTGTCTCCAACCTCCTATTCATCCCTTGAAGCTCTTGTTCCAAAGCCTTCTGCTCCTCCTTTAGCCTCGCTATCTCCACCATCATGGCTTCGTCGTCGAGCTCCTCCGCCGCCAAAAGCTGCTGCTTTCCACCGTGGTGGTGGTTATTAAAATGCAAAGAATTATTATAGCTCCTCGTAGCGTGCTTCCTCCTAACTATATTCTTGAGCAAGTGCTTTTGGCCTCTCAAGAACCACTCGTTTGCGAACTCCCACCTATCCGGATCCACCTTTTTGAAACCCTATAAACAAGAACAATAACATAAATATGAATACCGGTGTGTGAATTGGAGAAATCTGGTTTTGATTAGAATCTTTTGAATTGGCACTAACATAAGTGTTGAGTTGGCGAACGAAGCTGGAGAAGTTGTTGTGCTTGAAGAAGGCGGGGAGTAAGGAGTGAGAGAAGTCCAGAGGGTCGACGACGATGAAGCTGTTGTTGGCTGGGCCCCACGCTATGAGTTTATCGGTGCTTGGATCGTTGACCATGTGATATGTCTTTATAACGAACGGTGCGATCACGTTGCTCTGCTCCATCCCATTAATCGACACCATCAAAGAGAGAGAGAAGGGCGGTTATGGTTATGGTTATGGTAATGGTTTCTGTTATGTGTGAACGTGAGAGCCTCTTGACTCTGTGTTTTATTTTCTTTTCTTCGTATGAGAGTGAGTGAGTGTGAGACACAGAGAGAAATGGGTCAGGGTGGGTTAGGATTTCTCTTAATTTAATTTTTCTTTTCTTTTCTTGAGGAGGGGAGAAGAGGGTTAATATATAAAGAGGAGGAATGCACTGTAATGAAGTGGGTGTAAGGGACACGTGTCGAGCATCCAGGGGTTGTGAGATTTTTGCGTAAGCATCATGGGGTGGGGTCTACGTGGCTTTCGCTTTGGTACACGTCAGGCTCGGATAGTGAGATATTTATGGTGTGGAAACACGCGCCGTGAGGAGGAGCGTGGTGATTGGGGAGTGAGGAGAGGTGGTCCCATATAGTCGCGGACAAATGGGAGTAAACGACAGGGTGTTTTTGGTCGAAAGCTTAGAGCAAGGTGAGGCTCCCTCATTCATCTTCAGTGCTGGCCTTATCACTTAGCTTCTCTCTTGTCTTCTATCCTTCCCTTCCAACCCTAGAAAATTAATTACACCATATTTTTTTTCCAACATAGTATTCTAATTCGATTTTCTAAAAATTAATTTATTGTAAATTTAAATTTTATTTTATAATTTTCTGATAATTAATAAATTATTGCAGTCACAAAACAAAATTTTAACATACAACTATTATTTAAAAAGCAATTTGATTATTTGATCAATCAGATTATGTGGATTTTACAGTTTTTAATTTTTTTAGGCAAATTAAATTAAATTATTTATTTGCATATCGTTAGTTTGAGATTCAAGTTTCTGTACATTAGTTTGTCTTACTCACCTATAAATTAATTTGAATATGTTTATTAAGCAACCGTTGAATTTTTTTAGTGTTTAAATTTTAGTAGCTATTAGCTAACCATAAGCATGTTACGCAGATATAAATATTTTCTGTTTTCTATTTTAATAGTATTATTATATACAATATACATAAATATTAATATATGTATTATAATATTATACACGTGGTATAACATGCACATGGAAAAGTATATGGAACTATTGATTTGAAGATGAATCATGATCAATCAAAATCCTAATCCTAACCTCATCTCTCTGTATTTTGCGCCACCCACGCTACTCACTCGCGCTGCCCTTACCGCTCACCCGCGTCTGTGCCTTATTCACTACTACATTGCAGCTCTGTACCGACGGCTATTACCGACGGCCAAAGAGCACGGAGTGTACCGACGGCTCATAATAGAACCGTCGGTAAAATTATGGCTAAACTTGAGGAAAAATTGGCGCTGCGTACTGACGGCTAAGCCGTTGGTAGTGCTCTTTGATTGGAATCAAAATAAAAGATCAGAGCACAGGGAATCGTCTTCTTATTCTTTCTGTCAAGAAAAAAGATGGTAGACTAACTGATCGTAAACCGATTGTATACCACCACTGATAAACACCGGAATAGGCGATATTCACTGGACCAAGAGCACCCCCACGAGTAAAAGCTTCTACAGCCGGTTGACCAAAATGAGAATCCCAAATTGCATGAGCAATAGGTCTTACGTGTAAAGGATCCTGTACCCATGTCTCAAATTTCGGGAGAAAAGGAGGCATTTACTTATTATATTTTTTAGCCGTCGGTAATATATAAAATTATTTCGCGCCAAACGGCGCCACGACGGCTGAATAATACCGACAGCTAGTTACCGACGGCTAAGCCGTCGATGACATCGCCGTCGTCAGAAGTGGAGGTGTTGTGGCTTTTAGCGACGGCTTAGCCGTCGGTAATGATAGCGACGGCTTAGCCGTCGGTAACATTATCGTGGCGGGAAAATTTGAATTTGGCTCGTCAATATTATCGACGGCTAAGCCGTTGTACGCTCCGCTTTTTTGAATTAATGAAACGCCGCGTTTCGCAGGCGTCGGTGATCGTATTACCGACGGCTAAGCCATCGGTAATAATAAAACAGAATACAAAAACGCGTCGTCCCTTCTTCTTCCCCATTCTGCGCAGCAGTTTCTTTTTCCCTCTCTCTTTAATTTCTTCCCGTCTCCGCCATTGTGTTCGTGGTCAATTTCTCTTTAATTTAATCGGTTTAGTTTTTTTTTTTGATTCAGTTTTTTCGTTGATATTGTATACCCTCATTTTTGGAGCATTATGTGTTTGGCCAATGTTGTAATGTCGCTGAATTTCAGGGATAAAAGTTCATTACCGCCGCTGTTGCTGCTGCCGTGGTGGGTGTGGATCGTCCGTTGTTGTGCGGATTTGGCGTTGCCCATTTTTTCTCGACACTGATTAGGTTGGTCT
>JASCZI010000555.1:0-14237 GCA_036250425.1 Stylosanthes scabra | reverse complement strand
TACGAAGTGCAAATGTACGAAGTATAAAAATATTGATGATGTACGAGTGGATTTGTTAAGGAAGGGATTCATGTCGAATTACGAAACATGGGTACAACACGAGGAAAGGACTTTGAATGACCTAACGAGGTACGGGCTTGGCGGATACGACGCAAGTAATGAGGATCCGACAATGAACAGTTGGAATGATAACGTAGTTAGATACGAATCAATGGTTGCGGATGCTTTCCCTCAGTTTGAGATGTCAGAGGAGAATGTTGAGGAAGAGCAGCATGATCCGAACCCTAACGCACAAAGGTTTTACGAGCTACTAGAGTCAGTGAGGGAGCCACTCTGGGAAGGTTCGAATTTTTCTCAACTCTCAATTGCCACTAGAATGCTAGCGATTAAGTCCGAAAATAATTATTCACAGCATGCATTTGAGCAAGTGTCGGGGTTGGTTAGAGAGGTGGCCACGGATGCTACTGAAATCCCTAAGAACTATTACAAAGCAAAAAAATTCACTTCTCAACTCGGTCTAAAAGCGGTTAAGATTGATTGTTGTGTCAACGGTTATATGCTCTATTACAAGGAGGACGAACAGTTAAGGGAGACTGGCCCGGGTACTGGCTCCCCCGATGCTGATAATGACCCAGATTATGTTTGACATTTTTTATTTTATTTTTGACTGTATTCGTCTGACATTCTAATATTATTTTTTATTCGTATTCGGATTTATTGATAAACGTTTTTTTTATTCAATACACTTTGTTTTATATTGCTTCAATTTAAATCAGGTTCATAAGGAGCTTCAAAATAAAATTTTAAAAAAATAAAATTACTTGGCCGTCGGTAATTTGAAGGAAAAGATTAAATTTATTTTTAATATAACCAACGGCTAATATATAAATAATTTAAAAAATTGGACGGGATAATTACCGACGGTTTAGCCGTTGGTATAATTAAAATAATATTACCAACGGTTCATCGGGGCCGTCGGTACTAATTACCGACGGAATAAATACCTACGAAGCTTTACCGACGATTTAGCCGTCGGTATTAATATTTGCCGACGGCTTAGCCATCGATACGGCCATCGATATAATTGAACGGTGTTGTAGTGATTTCTCGATCATGCTGCTGCTTCTTCTTCGCTACGACGCCACCTGCTTCTTCTTCAAATCTCCATTGACATTACTTTTTCTTCTTTTTCTTCTTTTTTATAGTGTCACCATCCACTTTTTTGGTTATACGTGTAAAATTATTTTACACAGTATACTAAAATTAAAACATATTAAACTATGCTCAATGTTATATGAAAAATACGATTCATATACTAGTGTTCTCCATATAAAAATATTGTTGTTAGCATATTTGAATTATTTTTATAATTAACGGTGAAAAAAATAAAAACACTCGAGTTTCTAGAAATATCTGAAACGCTTCCTTGATGATATATTTCTCACTTAGAGGACGTTTTTGCATCATATCCCTGCCCATGTTCCATATATGAATGATGTTAGGTGACATGGACTCAGGCTTGTTTGCCAGATTTTACTAAGCATCGTTGATATATTAAGGCGCTTTAAATAGGACCATCCATTGATGAATGCGTTTGTGCAAATTAAAGATGACACACGAAGACTCATACATTATTTGAGTTGAACTATAGGAGTACGTACAGGACCTACCATGGGCATCTTCAAGTTTGAGAATCAGATTTACGGAGCAGACACTCGCAGTACCAACAAGATAAGAAAACACCACGGAAACATGTCAGTCAGTCTAGTTTAATCAAACATCCACAAATTCATTAATAATATCATGTCCTTCAACTGCTGCAACGAGTTTTAATTTGTGGTGGAAGCAAGGATTTATACACCGGCGTATACGCCCTCAATTGAAATGAAGAGAGGTAGAAGATTGAATAGTAGAAAATTGGAGACAGGAGAGAAGTGGAGCGTGGGACATGAGATACAATACTACAAGGAAGATACTCACTTACAGATTAAATTTTTACAAAACATATTTAGTAAATAAGGGTTAAAAAAAAAAAGAAAAATAAATAAAAAGAGAAACCATACTGCGCACCCTCAGCAACGTTTATTTGGCAGGGCATTTAGTAGTGCAAAGGGAGTGTATTTGACTGGTCCATTTTGAGGACATAGGAGGCCAGGTAGTGTTAGACTGTTAGCTGGTCCAACTTATTTCGTGGCTGCAGCCTGCAGGTTACGACTTGGCCATTTTGTGGCAACTGTATATGCAAAATAGTATGCAAATCATGGTTCTCATGACCAATAGAGTTGGTCGGACGTACAATTAGGGATTATAATTGGTATTAAATATTAATAAGTACAGTTCTCACCCAAAAAAAAAAAAAATCAATGAATCATCTTGAGCAATGCTACAAAGTCATTCAGAGTTTTTAATTAATTGAAATAAAAAATTCATATAAATATAAAGTAAGAAAAAGGATGATAAAGATTAAATTTGTTGATTAAATTAAATAAAATTTATTGTTAACCTGGATTTTTTTCTATAATAATGTGTCCGATTTTGAGAACCTTGATCGAAATCTATTCCGTTAACCCAATACGAGAAATAACATACGCATATTTTAGTCATCTAGCTTTTCATCTACTTGTATTTTTTTGAACTAAAATTTTTTAATATACTTTCTTAAATAAAAAGCCTGGCTATATCATGTATGTTTACAAGAAATATCGCATATTTTATCAAATATAAAATAAAGATACTGTTATTTAAGTTTTGGGGAAGACTATTATATATTTAATAAATAAAAGACTATCAATGTTTAATATAATTAATCATTGGGGAGATTATTATATGTAACTGGTTTAACTTAATTGAATAATTATACACAACCAACCATTTTAATCAACCCACCTCCACGCACCTCTAATTAATAGTCAGTGTTGTTTTTTTGAAATTCGCAATCAATTAGGGTCATAATAAAAACGAAATCAACGCCTTCCTTCTTTATCAGCTCAACGTTTTCAGATTTGCTTTCTTCTTCTCTTTCATCTCGTCATTGCCATAATTCATCCCATTATTAGTGAGTTTTTTTCGTATTCGTTCTTCGTCATTGTTTCGTTGAGAATGGAAGAAGAAGATCAAAACCACGTAAATAGAAGGAGAAAGGGGTGTAGCAGGAAAATGAAGTACATTTGAGTGGTAACTTCCAATAATTCAAAATTCATTTCTACTTTCATTCAAAATCCGTTTCTGTTTTCAAAAAATTCAATTCAGTTTTATATATGAAAATCCGTTTCTATTTTCATGAAAATCCAATTCAGTTTTTATATATTAGAATCAGTTTCTACTTTCATTCAAAATCTGTTTCTACTTTCATTCAAAATCCGTTTCTGTTTTATGAAAATCCAATTCAGTTTTTAATTCCAAATCCGTTTCTATTTTCATTAAAAATCTGTTTCTGTTTCTATTCAAAATCGGTTTCTGTTTTCTTGAATATCCAATTCAGTTTTTTTATACCAAATTCATTTCTATTTTTGTTCTAAATCTGTTTCTACTTGTCTTCAAAATCTGTTTCTGTTTTTTAAAAATAACCAATTTAGTTTTTCGTCAAAAACATCAACAATAACAGGAGCACCACCAACAATAACAGCAACAACACCAGCATCACCAGCAACAACACCAACATCAACAACAATAAAGAAGAAGAGGAGGAGGAGAAGGAAGAGGAGGAAGAAGAAGAAGATGATGGTGACGGTGACGGTGACGGTGACGGCAACGACTGCAATGACGACGGTGGTGACTGCAGTAACGATGACGGTGGCGCTGCAATAACAGAGAAGAAGAAGAAGAAGAAGAAGAAGAAGAAGAAGAAGAAGAAGAGCGTGTTTTGAATTTTGAGAGAGAGTGTAGCGCGTGTAATGAATGAGAGTAGGAAAAAATTACTTAATTGAACTTGATTAGGGTAAATGCTTGTATGTGTAGCGTTACTGAATTAATGGTACCTATAACTTTTCTTAATTGTTGTTTGCCGTGTATGTGGTTGTTTAGACTTTAGATTGGTTAATTTGAGTGAAAAAAAAAATATGTTTTAAAAAATAAAGTATTTTTACTAAATTTTAAATACGTTTGGTTACATTTTTTAAATTCCTTTTATTGAAAGGAAAGTAAATTATTTGTTTTTTTTTCCCAAAAACTAACAATATTTTGTTTTTAAAAAAAGAAGAAGCAAAACAAACTTTTAATGCTTATTTTTTAAAAAAGACTATCCAAGGAATAATAGGTTTTTTCTATTATTTTTTTCAAAAGAAAATACGTAATTTTTTCAAAGTGAATCCAAATTAACCCTATGTGTTTCATTCACGGTGACTTTGAGCAATTTATAAAAACAATGTTATAGATTTCAATTAAACTTATAACTCCATCTTTAAATTTGTACATAAGTGATTATTTGTGGTTTTTTCTTTTAACCTAAAAGAAGAAACGGTTGAACGCAGAGAAAGAAGCTCAAAACTATATGTGTAAAGCTTACTTCTATTTATTTATTTGTTTATTTTGTTGTTTGCTTTCCGGATGAGAAAATATCTAAGCTAATAAGGCATAGAAAATTAAATTAAAGTTGAAAACCAAAGTCACCACGAACAAACCCCATCAACAAAGAGGACAACATCCCCAGCAACGAAACGTGCAAACACGAGCACAAAATACCTAATTATAATCATCCACTCTAAGATTTGGATCACGTTTTTTAGATTTTCTTTTCCTTTTTAACAACTTTTAGCTACTATTGCCTTAAATTAGCTCCATATAACACTTAAATAATTAGCACAAATGCTCTAAATAAATACCAGAAGTCAACCGTCAAATTATTAGATTCTACATACTTTTAAAAAAAAATTGTAGTGTTGTTTACACATTTTTTAATAAAATATTAACTGTCAAAATAATTAAACTTTTTATGAGTACAAAAAAATTTAAAACATACTCTATATTTTTATAAGTTGGACAACACCCAAATATACAGTAAGTTCATGCTCAAAATTTATAATAGTAAGCATAATTGAAGTGGGTAGAGTATCACCTAAATTTAAAGACAACAACAAGAATCTTATTTGTCAATTGTAATAAACTAACTTAAATGTAAAAAACCATCATGCTTATGTCACTTCTATCGTCGTCTGTGCACTTGGCAAAGATGTCTATAGTTGTACATACTCACCAACAACGCTGATTTTCTTTTTTTTTTTTTTACAAGGCACTGAAAAAAAATTTATAAAAAATACAAACGACAAAAATATTTACAAAATATTTAAAATTGTAATAAAAATTTAAACATTAACTAAAAAAATTTTTGGCGATAAAAAATGCTTAACTGACTAATAGAAACTATTATCAAATTCTTCTTCACAGTGTACTAGATAATAATTTTTAGTAACTAGTTAAGATTTTTTTTAAAAAAAAAACTGTTTTAGTTAACATTTAGTTTTTTTATTATAATTTTAAATTTTTTATAAATATTTTTATCATTCATATTTTTATAAGTATTTTTGTTAGTATAAAAATCTTTAGAAATTAATTTTGGTAATTAACTATTCTGTTATAAATTATAAGAAGTGTATCAGATAAATTAAGTGTTTCAATTTTTTAACCATAAATTTTAAATTAATTTTAATTATAAAATATTTTATAATTATAATAAAGGGATAAAAACATCAGAAGACATTATACCCTGTAATACCTCTTTCTAAATTATAATTATATTACCGACTCTCATGAATAGAATCTAGGGAGGTGGTAGCCGACTAACCCGAAAAATAAAAAAGAACCCGAGAGTCGAGAGATAGAGGAATCACGCGCGGCACGTGAGAGTGTGAAGAGTGTACGACAACAATTTTGTTTTATTTTATTTTGGTGAACAAGAAACAAAAAAACAAAGATAGAAAAAAAAAAAAGAGAGAGAATTGAAAAAGGGAGTTGTCCAGCGAAACAGTGGCTTAGATTCGTTCGCTTGCAAGTGTGATTCGCTTTAACCCAATTTCACTTTTGGGGTTGTGGTGGCTTCTCTTCTCTCTCTGACTCTCTCACTGTGGTCCATAAATGTGAAACTCTCTTGCCTGCTGTCTGCTCCCCATTGGTCCATAACTTTTTCTATTCATAGGGAACTAATATTACGAATCTTAAAAGAGAAAACAATTAAATTATTAATAAAAAAATTGATATAAGTATCATAACTCATATATTATAATTCAAAATTTATATGAATTATCATTTATAATTATATATTAACTTTTTATTAATCATAATATATTAATTTTTTAGTCTTTTTCATATCAATATTTATTCCCGTTATTTATTAAAAAAATTTTATCCTTATTTTTCTCGAATTAAAAATATGTATATCTTTTCAAATTATACGGTTTTCAAGTCATCTCATGTATAGTGAGAATTTTATGAATTTAGAAGCGCAAAGATAATGTTTGATAAAACAAATAAAATGACCTACCATAATATTTATAAAATTTTTTATAATTTATTTTAACTATTTTTCAATCTACTGACAAAGAATTAATTTTAATTAACAAGATATGTGACAACTTCATGACTAAATACACCGCAAAATATTGATATCTTATAATTTTATAGAGCATCATTATTGAACTAAATAGATGTCAAAAATCAAATTATTAATATCTAGGATTTTTATATATTTATAAAATATTTAAAGAAAAAACGTAATAACTACATATCATATCTAAATTGCTTTTATGTAATAAAAAATATAACACAAAATATGATTAAAAAATTAGTTATGATATGTGTACATCAATATTAGCTATCAGTGCATAATATATATTAAATATAAAATACATATATAGTTTAACTTATTTTTAATATATATTTTATATTTCAATATGTATTATATATTGGTGGCTGACTTTAGTATGCAATTAGATCTATCTCTGTACACAATCATTTTTAAATCACTTTTAAGCTGGATGAGATACAATAGCTAGGTCAAAAGAATTGTTGTAAAGGCAATATTGATGGTAAGTAATTTTAATTGTAAAATATTTAATATTTTAAATGATAAAATATTTAAAAATATTAAATATTTTAAATAACATGATAATACATTAATATATACAACATTCTGTTTTGTAATATATTAATTGATTATAATTGAAACTAATTATAAAATTCATTATTAATCTAACAAATATCAATGGATCATAGTCCCACCACCCCTCCCGAAATTTTTTTTACAATGTTTGTAATTTGTATAATTAATCTAACAAAACAAACCACTGTTAATTAATTATATATACACATGATGAGTAGTGGTTACGTGGTCATATCCGCAAGCAAACAAGAAGTTATGATGGTTCGAACAGAATGAATGCTAAAGAGTTGTCTTCTCCATACCTTCTTTAATTTTGAAGTCTCTATATTTCGATTTTTAGTATTTTAATTTCCAATATAGTATATATATATATACGTAGGGGTTGAGATTATAATATTATAGAGGATCCTACGTACCCCACAAATCTACAATGCTATTTATGGATCCCTAATATTTTATTGTTAGGATAATTAATCATGTGCATCATTCCTTCTTTCCATTCGGGCAAAGTGACATCCATTACTTCCCCAAAGCAGAAATAATGTCGCTAATTTGGCCTTGATTGAACAAAACCCCTTTAATTTCTCCTTTCAATATATTAATATAATCCACACACTGTCCACTTCATGCATATTATTATATTATTTTCAATGCTCAAGCATAAGCTCCAAGAAAAGAATACTTGGCTACACCACCACCAATTATTCCCCCCCATATATATATATATATAAAACAATAATCCATGTAGGTCTACTAATTATTAGTAGATGCGTGTGTGTATAGATATATATACATAATAGTTATTAGCTCATATTATTGACTATGTAGGTAGTTCAACTTTAATTTTGATTACTTCTCTTTGCTCAAAATCTATGGTTATCTTTAATTTATTCACATTAATCTAGTGGTTGAGCAATTAAAGACAAAAAAAAAAAAAATGAGTGACAATAATTCAGCTAAGGTTGATGATTTAAGCTAGTAGTAGTAGATGCTAATAAAGATGCTTAAGGGGTTAAAGGGCCAAAAGGATAGGTAGTATATATTATCATCATTTGTAGGTTGGTACGGCTGAAGTTGCTAATATTAGTATTATTGGTTAGGATGCCATGAGTGCTATTTTGTTGACTTTCTACTTTAGCTCATTGCCTCATATATATATTACCACTAATTTGTAATTTCACTTGGAATCTTGTTTATTAAACTTATGAGAACTATTGTCACCAAAAAAAAACTTATGAGAACTATTATTATAATAATAATATACATTTCTTTTAAAGAATATAATAATAATATACTTAGATAATGGAAAAAAGCATATTAATGTAATCTGACTGATATCTAACTATGAAGAAAATAAAACTAAATTATTGGCATTTATGGAAGAAGGTGAGTTCTCTAAATCAAATTGTTTTTTTTAAATATTATTTATTATTTCTATCTTCTTCTTAAAGGTGTGTTTGAGAAATGGGATTTTGAAAAAAAAAATGAAAGATTTTACTCATCAAATTATTTTATTATCTCACTTTTCTTCTACAATCTCATTTTCCATGATATAACAATCTCTAATCAACCACAATGCAAGAAAATGCTTTCCATATATATTGTTTGGCAACTTAAAAGTATGTAGTTCTTATTCAAATAAGATATCATTCTAAAATATTTTTCTTAATTATTCTTTTTTTCCAATTGTTGTTTGTACTCTCAATCATAAATGGAAAAAAGTTTAGTACACAAATTATTACAATAAATAAATAAATAAATAATACACTAAATGAGTGAAATAAAAAGTAAATACTTCTTGATTAAGAAATCAATTCTTTCTTCCTGTATTTAATAATTAGAAATATGTTAAGATCATCAGTTCAGATAAAACATTTCTCATTCAAATATTATTATTATTCGCTATTGGTTTGGTGAATCATGAATTAATTATTTGAAAGCGGAATGTAATTAAAATAACTACAAAAAACCTATGCACTATTTTTAGCAAGCTCAAAAAAGCAAATAGGTATCATTTGTCAAAGAAGGTTGAAGCTCTTTTTATGGAAATTGACATGCACGGACCAAAATCATTTTTTATATTTCTTGTTTTCTTGTGATTTTCTTGCATTGTATTTGTGCTATTCCCTTTGCTTGAAGGTACTCTCTAATTAATGCAATGCAACTTAGTATTTACTTCGGGTCCTACTTAGGTATGACTTATACTATATTAGTATTACATGTGTCTACATATTAGTGGTTAATCACTCTAGTATTCTTTGATGATTTGATACCAAATCAATGAAAAATTTCAAGTGCAAACTATAATGTATTATTTATTAATAATATTACTATTTTACATTAAAAAAAACAGGTTGAAGTCTACCGGATTTGATTAATTTGTGTTCACATCTAAATATAATATAATATAATTAATTAAATATGGCCCATGATCAAGTTTAGGTAAACTTGCATGAAGTTAAGACAAGAGTGAATGCTCTTCAATTTGCTGTCTTATCTCTTGAAATAGATAGGTAGATAGCACAAAATAGTGAGGCATATATTCTAGCATTTGATTAATTAGTTGGTTAAGTAATCAGAAAAAAATAATTTAAGTTCCTGATTGGTTGGTTATTGGTTATTGGTTATTATTAGTTAATTCAAAGGGGAACATTTTCTTAGGATCTAAGTTTGATAAACAACTCCAGAGCAAGATTTCCAACATGTGGATTAGTGAGTCCACCAATAAGATTTCATGAAATAACTTAAATCAAATAGAAAATTATTACCCCTTATATCTCTTACGATGACTTGTATTACTAGATTCAAGATTTGCACATTGTAGAATATGTTATCAAGGATAATCATGACATAAATTTGATGGTGAATCCACTTGAAACAAAATATTTACAATCTGACAACACATTAATATTTAATATATTATATAATTAAGAATATCTAAAAAATTTAGTGTTTAAAATTTAGAATTTATCCAATAATTCTCTACAGAGATTTTACTATATAGATTGTATACATAGATCTTTCTTAAAAAAATCGTCTTAGAATAATAAGTGTGTTTTTAGTTTATTTTTAATTGAAAATAAAAATAGATGATCACAATCTATATAATTATTTAGTTAGCCAATCATGTGAAAGTCAAAATCTTATATAATTTATACGAGTTAGTTTTTGGAATTGAGTTAGACCTATTTAATTTCAATTTCAAAATAATATTTAGTGTTAAAGTCGATGAATTGTAATTTGTATGATATTACCCTTCTTCATTGTAAGAGGTCTGCCTCCTCTTAGACCAAAAAAAAAAAAAAAAAAAAGTTTGATTTCTTCTAATGCCTTCTCAACATTTAGCTGCTCAAATGACATTTATCTCTTTTCTTCGATAGAGGTCTCGAGTTCGAGATTCTCCCCTAATTATTTTTGATAAAAAAAAATTTTATATAATTTATACAATAACAAAATTGTTCATTCACATTCACCTTAAGTAAAAAATTTGAAATTTAGAATTTAGAGTTTAAGATAAAAAATTCATAATTTTTTTTAAAAAAATTGATGATATTGTCTGAAAAAAATTGACTCTCTAATTAAAATCTTTTGAAATATGTATATCGGATTTTTTTTTATGTAAATAAAAAAAATATGAATTTACTTAAATAAATTTTTCTATGAATATCTACCTTTATGCGTCTATGACAGGATAGATATTCATAGAAAAATTTATTTAAGTAAATTCATATTTTTTTTCATGTAAATAAAAAAAAAATCCTATGTGTATATCAGATAATATTTCACCATTTCAATTGTTCTGGAAACTAGTGCACTTTTTTTTAGCTCAAAACTCGGGGGTTTACTGTGAGGGTCAACAACAGTGTGCACAGCACAAATTTAAGGGGTTTCGAGAGATAGTTTAGCATTAACTAAGTTGATGATGATAGGAACGATATTTTGCATAGAATCTTAAGAGATATAGTGTCTTTTCATGAGATACTATTTATATACAATTAATAATGACTTTAATTAAGTTTTCTTAAACCGACTAGGAAGAGTTTTATCTAGGATACTATTTATTTCATGTTTTATATGATCTTCAAGAATGGTCCAGAGAACTGTAAGAAAGTGCCTTCCAGTCTCAATTTTTTCTATCACAAGCTGCTTCATTAATTAAATTATTTCTTATTAGCTGCATTAATTGACATGACTAATTAACCTACGTACTCTATTGCTCGTCATTATTATTCTATATATATATTGGAATAACTGCTTTGCTATAGTAACCTTGAATTTGATTTAACTTTCTCATGAGTTTGGTAGGGTGGGAAGATACATGTGTTCCTATCTTTGCAACATTGAACACAATCCAAGCTACTTATTAAAAGGATCCTTCTAAGGGGCATGTATTTTGTTGGTTCTATCTAATAGATTTTACATTCTACACTTTTCATAACATATTATGAATCTTATGACTCTAAATCAACTTTATTTAATGTTGACATAATAAAATCACACCCCTTTTTCCTATTCATATGTCAAACTAAATCTCGATTAATTAATAGGGAGGGAAAAGAGAAAAAAAGAGAGAGAGAGAGAGAGAATTGTTCTATTTATTTCTTGTACATGATGGAGCAGCCTAATTAATTAAAGATCACATGCATGAAGAGAGTTTTGACAAATAACATTTTCACAGGTTGATGGGCAATGACTTCGATTCTGTACTATTATTCCTAGATCCCTTTCAATATGTTCATGATGTCTTTGAAAAACAAATAATGAGATAGATTACAAATATATATAAAGTTGGGGCGACGTGGAATTGAAATAACCAATCACATTGCAACTGGTGGATCCACTAAATTATTAAAAGAGTAATATTCATATATATGAAAATACTTTATAAAAGAATTCTACAGATGTATTAATTATATAATTTTATGTTAATAAAAATAATTATCTTTTATGTTTTTTTTTATAATTCAAAATTTATTCAAGTTCAACACAATCTCAGATAGCACACAAAAAAAAAAAAAAAAATTCATAATGCAATGAAAAATAAAATGACAAGCAATTCTTACTAACTATTCAACAAATAAACACAAATCCAAAGCAAGATGCTGTGACTGCCCACTGCATCGGTCCCTACAAGAAAGACAGAATTTTACGGCGGTTGCCAAATGTCGTCTATAATGACGTTGTTAAATGGTTTTACGATTCTGATTTTTATTAAACTGATTATAAATTAGCGACTCAAACTCGTGAATCGCGCTTTTTCCTTATGCACCAGCACAGTGTTACTGTACCACGCTAGGAAGCTCCCTTTTTTTAAATTAATTATAAAAGTTCCTTGAAGGAAATTTGAATAAAAAATTAGGAGTAGTTCAAACTTTTTTAACATGTCTTCAACTTCACCAAGTCAACCCAACATTCGATACATACGGTTCTATTAATTATATATATAGAATTGTACAATATGCAAATTGTGTATTATTTTGAATGATTTAAATTAAATTTTTGATATTTTTATTAAAATGACTTATTAAATTGTGGTTTATATTATATCTGTTATTTATAAAAATATTTTATTAACCATAAAAATTGAAATTATTACTTTTTAATTAATTAGATTTGAATTATGTGAAATATTATTTAATTATTTAAATTTTCTTTATTATAATTTTTAACTAAATTAAAATCGTCGCAAAATCTGTCGACATTATTCATTTAACAGCAATTTATTCAACCGCCGCTATTAGCCGAATTTCTTGTAGTGAATGTTTTTTACCTGTGTCTGACCTTAGCTCAAACATGTGCCCTTTGCTTGTGTTCCCTTTTGCTCAAGCACATGATCCCTCTGCTGGCAATTGACCATGTAAATTGTAAAAAGATATAATTTGACGATTGTACAAAATTTTTACATTATAGTTGCATTATAAAATTAAATTCATACGAGAAATATTGAATGATACATATCTTTCTTTGTATTTATTTTTTATTTGAATCAATATTATTCAATTTTTTCTAATATCAAAATTATTAACTAGACTATTTTTTTTTATTTTCCAGGTCTATCCCTAAAAAAGATCATTTATTTGAGTTTGCAAAAAGTAATATTGATTATAAAAGAATATGTATTCATCGATATGAATATAAGATTTTAAGTAGAATTACTAAGACCAACAACAATAGGAAAAATAAAAATTTCTTAACAAAACCGAATTACATAACGTTGACATATCCAAATTGTGTTTCTTGCTAACAAAACTAAATTGAACTTGAGAAGTCACTACAAAAAATCTGGCAATGGTTCCCATGCCAGATAGCGGACAAAACCGCCGCGTATAGTGTGTCGCAAAATATTTCGCGGTGATTTTTCATAATCGATGGTATAAAACCACCTTAAAACGATTTTTATTTTGCGATTGTTTTTTTTTTTTTTTGGTGAGTTTTTCAAATACTTTTATGAGTTTGATGCATTAACTGGGGGAAAAATTTCTGAAATAAATTAATCAAAAATTTTATTTTCAAAAAAAAAAATAAACGAAACTTTAAATACCGAAAACCACTTTTTTTTGACATTACACCCTAATTCGCCCATTTAATAGGCTAAGATGCATTTTAGCCAAACTAATAGGCGAACTTGGTGTCTTTGCACACCAAGTTTGCCTATTAGTATGGCTAAAATGTTTCTTAGCCAAATAAATGGGCGAACTAGGGTGCATTTCTTGCCGTTCTCACTCGGCACTCATTTAATTTAGCCTATTAGTAGGGCAAGTTACTTCATTAAACTAATTGGGTTTCAAAATCACCAAAATACACCAATTAATTACTTCATTATGAATTGACGAGACAAAATGCTTCATGTTGTATAAGATATCAATGTTATACAAAATATTTATCATATTTATAGAATTTTTTTTTTTAAAAAAATTATTACCTTTTTACCTAACTAATGCATATATAAGGATTCATCACATACTGACATTACAAATCATATATTTTTTACTATACCTACTATTATTTTTATATTTATATTATACATGAATCAACTATCCAATAAATGTAATACATATTATAGTTCATGTAATATTAAGTCTTATAATCACAAAAAAAGTATTTTTAAGTCTCAAGTATGTATATAAAATATTATACCATAATA
>JASCZI010000553.1:13454-26525 GCA_036250425.1 Stylosanthes scabra | reverse complement strand
CTCTAGTGTTTAATCTCTCAACTCAATGATAAGAAAACAAATTTCTTATCTTACAAGTGTAATAACAGAATTTGGTTTCTCTCTTGGAAGAGTGATGTTACAAAAATGAAATTCTATGAACCAAGAAAGTGTATCTCTCAAATTTGTGACTAAATCACTTGAAAAAGATGTGGAAGATGAAGTATAAGAATATGAAAGCTTAGAAATGCTCAAGTGTTATGAAAGAGCTCTCAAACCATCTATTTATAGCAATCCCAAGCCTTAGGGACGTTGCAAAGTAGGTGGGATGGAGCCAATTTTGTCAAACTAGTCGTTTTAGTGCATTTCTGAGTCAGGTAATCGATTATATGGAGAAGTAATCGATTACCTTGTGACCGTTATAACTAATTTTTGAATTTTAGAGCTGAGTAATCGATTATATACTCTTGGTAATCGATTACTTTAAGTAAGTAATCGATTACCTTGTGTTTGTAATCGATTACATTGGGGTTTTACGTTTAGAAACGATTTCAAAACTTGGTAATCGATTTCTTTGCTGAGGTAATCGATTACCTGTTAGTTTTATGCCTTAAAACACATTTAAACACATTAGAATCAATTCTAAAACATGTATGATTGATTCCTATTTTAAAGAGGCATAAGTACTAAGTTTAAAAACATTATACGGCCTTTTATATGACTATAATTTTCACAAAAACATTTTGAAAAAACATTTTAGTGTGTGTGTGAGAGAGATAATAACTTTATTGGTTCTTAACAAAAAAGTTACCTAAGTCCTAAGATACTAAGAATTGTCTTCCAATCTTGCGGACTTCACTTTCTTGTCGTTTGTCGTTTTGCTTTCAAAGCGAATCCTCAAAACCATAGATTGTTGTCATTCATCAAAACCTAATCATAAAAACCTTGCATGCATATTGTAACATGGTTTACATGCATCATACTTGTTTGCGCATTCGCTTGTGTTTGTTAGTTACATTACATAGGTTACTTGAATTATTTGTGTTTGTGTTTTTAGTTTTCTTTTCTATGAAAAAATGTATGCTTTTCTCCCTGTTATACATATATATGAGCTGTACCTACGTGACGTAAGCCCCTAGGATAGCTTAGTTGACCTAGGCGTCGACTAGGAACAATAGGTTCTCACCACTGTCTTCTTTCTTTTACCCAACGCGTAGATGGAAGTGGCGTCATGTACTACGAGTACAAGAAGCATGATAAGTTTGAGGACTACAACTTGAAAGCCGATGCGGAGCTAGGAACCTTCAAGATCAGACGCTATCACTTTGATGGTGAATCTTTCGCTCATCCTCTCCATAGTGTTAGGTTTCACCCTGATCGTCCGTACGAGATCCTCATCAAGGCGCTGATGGCCGACCAACCTCTTAGCTCTTCCAAAGATAGAGAATCCTCCACTCGAAGGTCTCGTTCTTCTAGACGTCCAGCATCGCGTTACTCTCCGAGAGGGATGTCGTCAACCCAGCGAGTGACTTTGTCTTCGTCTACTATGGGAACTAGTTCCTCCTGCCATAGGGTAGCTAGTAAGACATTGAGGATGCCCAGGAGTTGGGAACTCATTCCGCCATCCGAAGGTTGGATGTGCGAAGGAGGCGATGAAAAGGAAAATGGAGGGATGGCACCCTCAGTTGAGAAGAAGGATGCTAGCAAGGAAGACCCGGAAGAAGAGGAAGATCCCGAGGAAGAAGTTCCTGCTTCTTCTTCTCTACCTATGGACATAGATGCTACCGAGGACTACTTATAGTTCATCGAGGAGTTGGAGCGTCGACCCGAGTATTCTCCTATCCGTAGTGGTCACGCTTCAGTACCGGATTCTCTCGAGGGCGCTTCAGACCGTCGCTCTGACGGTCATGACACTTCGAGTTATGATCTCTCTGGAGTATGGTAGCCGCCATCATCGGGTCCGAGTCCTTAGAGTGCCTCGCCTTGTTAGCTCATTAGAGGCTTAAGATGTTGTTTTTGTTGTTGTCGTCTTTCTTCTGTTTTAGTCTCGTGTCCTAGTTTAGGAGACCGCTGTAAGGTCAGGCCAGGAATTATTGATACAATTTGGTATCTTGAGTCTGTAATAACCTTACTATATATATATTATCTTGGGATTTCTTTGCTTAAAATCGAAGGAGCCATTTATATTGCTTGATATCATATGATTGATGCACTAATGTTTTATTTTGATAGGCTTATATGTAAATAATACGGTTTAGAATTTAGAAATTTTTAGGTTAGAAAATGTGGCATCTCGATCGTAGGTAATGTCGATAGTGCCGAAAATTGGGATGTTACATGGCTTATGCATCCAAAATGGCCCAAAACCCACGCCTAGGCGTGGGAAACTCATACCTAGGCGTGGATTATGTATGGTGATGATGTTGATGATGTTTTCATTGGCCAATCTCAAATTTTAAAGCTCAAAATTATTGTTAAGTCACAAGGCCCTACATCTGCAAGTTGGAGGAAGTTAGATTGGAAGTTTGACAAGAAAGTAATCAACCCAAGTCAAGTCTGAAGAGTTTGTAATTTATGTCGGTAATCGTAATTTTATTAGGATTAGTTTTGTTTTGAATTTGACTTTGAATTTGATTTGTATTTCAATTAGAATTAGGTTTAGTTATCAGTATAAATAGTGGCAAAATCATTAGGGTTAGCCACTTTTAGTTTACTGCATAATTTCAGAATCCTAGTTTACGTTATATTTGCTATGAGTAGCTAAACTCTAAAGTTGAGGATGATGAGCTCTGTTCTTTACGTTATATTTACTATTTTACGTTATATTTTCTAGTTTACGTTACATTTGCTATGGCAAAATCATTCAAGTTTGTTTTCCTTCAATTGCAAGTCTTTGATCACAATTCAAGGTTGATTCTCGTTCTTCATCAACAAGGGATTAGTATATACTGAGAGGTAACTAATTCTGTCTTGGTTTGATTATTGAGTTTGAGAAAACTAGTAATCAAACAAGCTTGAGATTCCTTACTCATATTTGTTTATTGAACTAGAGATAGGGATATAGTAGGTGTGCTATAATTAATCTGTGATAATTCAATTGGATTAGAGTTAGGTTGAATAAGTGACATAAATCTCAGTCTAAAACCACTTCTGAATATTACAGGTTAGAATCAAAATTGTTTTTCACCTCTGTCTTTAATTGATTAGTTAAGAGATTAATGATTAATTAGATTAAGAGAAACTAAATTACTGAGAGGTCAGAACTTAATTAATTAAGATTAATTGTGAATTGATCATTGCTTGCTTATGAAGAAAATAGATTTGTAATTAATTATCTTAGGGTTGAATATCTCCAAGTCCTTAACTCTTTCTCATTATTATTTTCTAAATCCTATTTTGTTGATTTGCTTTTAGTACACATTACTGCTATTTGCTGTTATTAATTCAGTTAAATCTACAATTCATCACCAATTCTCTGGTTATTGATTTAGTCTAATTAAAGAACAAGTTGATCAGTATTGCTTAGTCCGTTAATCCTTGTGGAAACGATACTCACTCACTCTTTATTACTTGAGATCCGGTGCACTTGTCGGTAGGTATGAAACTCCGCAAGGATTTCGAGTATCAAGTTTTTGGCGCCGTTGCCGGGGATTAATTAGGATTAACAATATAGCATTAATAAGTTCTCTAACTTAGACTCTTTTATTTTTCTGATCTGATTTGGAACTTCCTTCTCTTTGATGTTGGAAGTTTCCAGTTTGCTTATTTTTGTTACTTGTGTATGCAGGGTAACAACAGAGACAAGCAATTCTTTGAATTTGATCCTGAAATTGAAAGAACCTTAACCAAGAATAGGAACAAGGTTAAATTTTAAAAATCTCTTCAAAGGGGAAGACAAGAAGAAGTTTCTGAGGAAATTTTTTCTGAGGAATTCTCTGAAGAAGAAATTCAAGAATAAATCTTTGAAGAGAAAATCCAAGATAATATGGCTGACGAAGCTAATAATCAAAGAAGCACTCTTGGAGATTTCACCATCCCCACTACTACTAGTTATGGCAGCAGTATTGTTAAGCCTGTGATGGAGGCCAACAATTTTGAGTTAAAGCCTTTACTAATCCAACTTGTGCAACAAGATCAGTTTAGTGGCAATCCACAAGAGGATCCAAATCTGCATATTTCTACTTTTCTACATCTCTGGGACACAATGAAGTGCAATGGTGATGCCATTAAGCTGAGATTTTTCCCTTTTTCTCTGCGAGATAGAGCAAAACAATGGCTGCAATCTCACCCTCTTGGCAGCATCACCACTTGGGACGACTTAGTCAGCAAGTTCTTTCCCCCACAGAAGCTTGCAAAGCTTAGACATGACATCCAATCCTTTGCTCAAAAGGATGGAGAATCACTTTATGAAACTTGGGAAAGATACAAGGAAATGTTAAGGAAGTGTCCTAATAATGTCTTTCCGGAATAGATGCAGCTGCAAACCTTTTATGATGGGTTAACACTCACTTCTAGGACCTTACTTGGTTCATCTGTAGGTGGTTCCTTACAAACAAAGACAACTGAAGAAGCTCTTGACTTGATTGAGATTGTGACAAACAATAATAAATACATGAATTTTTTCGAGAGAGCAGTTAAGAGAGGTGTACTGGAAGTGAAAACTGTGGATGCTATTCTGGCACAGAATAAGGCTATGGCACAATAGCTGAGTGTCCTTTACAACAAGCTAGAGAAATTGCAGGTCGCAGCTATGGGAACTAAATTGGCACCTCAAGTAGCTTGTGGTCTTTGTGGAGGCCCTCATGAGAACCATAATTACAGCTTGATCCAAGATGACCAATTAACCGAGCATGTTAATTACATGGGCAACCAACCTAGACCACCTCACAGTGACCCCCACTCCAACACATATAATCATAGCTGGAGAAATCACCCCAATTTTGGTTGGGGAGGAAACTAAGGGCAAAACAACAACAACAACTTCCAAAACCATCACTAATCCCAACCTCCCTACCAAAAACAACAGCCTTACCATCAACCACCATCTCTCCCACCTCAACGTTCTCAAAAACCCACACACGCCAACTCCTTTGAATCTGCCTTAGAAAAACTCACCTTGTCAATTGCCAGTTTTGTGCAATCAACCAAAAACTTCATAAATGAAATAATAGCAAATTTCAAGAACCAAGGGGAAATAATTAGAAATTTGGAAGTGCAAGTGGGAGAAATTGCTAAGCAATTAGCAAATAGACCTGCAAACACTTTTCCAACTGATAACATCCCCAACCCAAGAGAGGAATTCAAGCCGATCTGTGTTTAAGATGGTAGAAGAAGCTGCAGAAGAGACACAAGAAGTTGTAGCAGAGACAGGGAAACAAGAGGCCATCATTTCTTTGCCACGACTTCCAAGAGTGAAAACAAAGAAAATTCTCTAAGTTCTTGGAAGTATTTGCTTGTCTTGAAGTCAATATTCCATTGTTGGAACATTTGAAAGAAATTTCCACATATGTCAAATCTATGAAGGAGCTTCTGTTAAAGAAGAGAACTTTAAAGAAAGGTGACACAGTGGTAATGATTAAGGAGTGCAGTGCAATAATTCAAAGGAATATTCCCACCAAGAAGAAAGATCCGGGAAGTTTGCAAATTCCTTGCACCATTGGAGACAAAACATTTGAGAGAGCATTATGTGATCTTGGTTCTAGTATCAATCTAATGCCCCTGTCTCTGATGAAGAAGCTTGGGATTAAAGAGGTGATGCCAACAAGAATTGCCTTGAAAATGGTAGACAAATCAATGAGATATGCACATGGAGTAGTGGAGAAAGTGTTGGTTAATGTTGGTAAATTCTTCCTCCTAGTAGATTTTGTGATACTTGATATGGAGGAGGATGTAAATGCTTCCATCATTCTAGGAAGACCATTCTTAGCTACTGGTAGATCTCTGATAGATGTGGAAAGAAGTGAAGTGATGTTAAGAGTTCATGATGAGCATATAGTCTTCAATGTCTTCAAGACAGTGAACCAAGCTAGTAATATAAAGAGTTGTATAAAGATCAGATCAGTTGATCAAGAGGTACCTCCAGACAAGCATCTGCAAGTCCCCCATCTGTGTATGTCAGTAAATTAAGAGCTAAAAATCAAGCCACAAATAGCAGACACCACCATCAAGGAAGAATGTAAACCATCACCTAAGGTGGGCAAGGCTTAAAAGAAGAAGAACAAAGGAGGACAAGGACAACAATCCTGTGTAGACAAGCTTTCACAAAGCCATCAAGTGTTTGAAGTCTGTTACCTTTCTGAAATTATGGACTATAGCAAAAAGGAAGCTATCACAAAGGGTGCTAGCTCAAAGTACCTTGATCCACCATGAAGAAGAAGCAACATGTCAAGCTAATGACAATAAAAGAGTGCTTGGTGGGAGGCAACTCATCTAATATATCATTTTTAGTTACTCTATTTTGTTTTCTGTTAATTAGTTAGTGAGTAGTTTAGGGATTACAAATTCTGACGAATCTTTCTCAGATATCTATAGCATGTTTCATGGCAAAGAGGCTTGACTGAGTGAAAAGATGTGGAGTTAACAGAGGTTCATGTTCTGCTTTGCAGAGGAAAATATAGAGGCACAATAGTAGCTTGGGTCACAAGGCCCCAATACCTTGCATTGTTGCATTGCATATTTCATCTTGCATATTCATGCATTCATACACATAGTTGTACACTAAGTTTGGTATTCCACCAAGTCACTAAGTTATTCACTAATTAAATTGAAATTCACATACTTGGTCACTAAGTTTGGTATCCCACCCCACTTGTTTCATTTGAATTCATATAGGATAAGTGCATATTTCAATTTTATGTTTGCATATTCAAAAAAAAAAAAAAAAAATTGGTGCAGGGCACCCCCAATTCCCACCCCAACACCCATCACGCCTAGGCGTGGTCAAGTCACGCCTAGGCGTGACCACCCTTTTGTCCAGTGTTGCACCCTCCCCTCCCACCTTCAGCATCAACCACGCCTAGGCGTGACACCAACTCACCCTAAACCATACACATTCTTGCCCAACACACCCCAACCCCTCACTTACTACTCCATCCACACACTCCCTACACACATGGTTCACTAGTTCACCTCACTAACGCAACACACACCCCCACCCTATCACGCCTAGGTGTGGCACCCACCCACACAAACACACACCTCACCATTCCTAGGCGTGGTCAAGTCATGCCTAGGCGTGACTCACCCATACCCGAATCCACCCCATCTTGCACATATTTGTACCTCTATGCAAACTTCATCCATACATCACCTTGTTCTTTCACTGAATACCAAGTTTTCTTAATACATATGCTATCATACTCCTCTGTTTACTGCATCATGCATCATGTTGTCCCATTTGTTTCATTCTACATCACCCACTAAGTTTGGTACGTTCACACCAAGGAAACTACTTAAGTTTGGTGTTGGACGTTCAGTTTCATCTCACTTTGGTCAATGGCTTATTCATCAAGAAAGCTTGAAAAACAAGAAAAGATTAAAGGTGGTCTTATTCCTATTTATTCTTCTTCTGAATTTCAATTAATTAAAATACTATCTCTTTGTCTTTTTTCACTTGTTCTAATGTTGGTAATACTGTAAGATCTATCTTTAGTGAACTCGTATCACCAAGAATTGCTTCAAGTATTTATCCTGCTCTTCAAGAAAAACAAAATCATGAATAAAAGAATTTTGCTTTTTATAGTGGTGTACTAAAGGAAAGGTATTGATGTTTGTGATCACATGAAGCTAGAGATTTGAGAAAATTTTGTACCAAAGAGTAATTTGTCAGAAAAGAATTGAGAATTTGGAAACAATATGGATTTAAAAAGTTGTCAAAGCTAGTAAGCTTAAGTACTAAGGCTCTGAAGCATCAATGACCAAATAGGTGAAAAAAGAAAATGAATAAAACTCAAGGAGTGCCCAAGGTTAAATGCTTGTGCTAAAATGTGTCAGGGAGAGGCTAGAGTTACTAGATCCGAGGGGTGCTTCAACACCCGACAACTTGAACCGAACGATTCGGGATTGTCGATCGAAAGCTTATCATAAATAGCTGCCCTGAGACAAGACAGTAAGAGTCAAATTTCCCATCCAAAGGTGGGACTGAGCATCAATGAAAAAAAAGAAGAAAAATAATAAAGATAAATCCACAGTGTTATCTAGATGCTAATTCTGAGAATGACCAATTCTGTTAGTTACAAAGTATTGTTAAAATCAAAGACAGAGTGTGATCACCAATAGCTTGACCCTTCACTCATGGACCCACTTGGTAATCAAATGAATTTAATCATGATTCTGGTTTGCTTGAGGACAAGCAAAGCTTTAAGTTTGGTGTTGTCATGCATTGGCATCATTAATGATTTTTCTCATTAGTTTCTTGCAAATTAAGTAAATATTAGCTTAACACTCAAGTAAATTCACTTATATTTTGATCACACATCACTTTGAGTATTTAGTTATTTGTTTACAGGATATCCAAGAAGAAATACAAGAGAATTTGAAGAAACTTGAGGAAGAAGAAAGAAGAGAAAGAGGAAGCTTAAGGAAGAAGAAAACCAACACATTGGAGCTTTACCCACCATGCCTAGGCGTGAAGAAATAACCCTAGAGTGCCAAAGAACCATGCCTACGTGTGGAAAAATGCAAACAAGCCACGCCTAGGCGTGGTGCAGTTTGTGCTGCCAACTTGACCAATTTGCACTAAAGTGGTGATAACTCGAGCTACAGAGGTCCAAATGATGCAGTTTCAGTTTCGTTTGAAAGCTAACATCCAGGGCTTCAATTTGATGTGTTTGTGTGTGTGTGTGTGTGTGTCTATAGTGGACAATTTTTTTAGCCTCAAAACACCCTGGAGAAAGTAGTGCTAAAAACAGCCACGCCTGAAATGGCCCAAAACCCACGTCTAGGCGTGGGAAACTCATACTTAGGCGTGGGTTATGTATGGTGATGATGTTGGTGATGTTTTCGTTGGCCAGTCTCAAATTTTAAATCCCAAAATCATGGTTAAGTCACAAGCCCTATGTCTGCAAGTTGGAGGAAGTTAGATTGGATGTTTCACAAGCAAGTAATCAAGCCCAAGTCAAGTTGCAGAGTTTGTAATTTATGTCAGTAATTGTAATTTCATTATGATTAGTTTTGTTTTGAATTTAATTTGTATTTCAATTATAATTAGGTTTAGTTATCAGTATAAATAGTGGCAAAATCATTAGGGTTAGCCACTTTTAGTTTACTGCATAATTTCAGAATCCTAGTTTACATTTTATTTGCTATGATTATTTAGACTCTAAAGTTGAGGATGAGGAGCTATGTTCATCCCGACACAAAGATTTAATATAGCGCTCCACTCAAAGTGATTATACCACATGAAACTCAACAACCAACATATTTGTCGAATAAAGCATTGCAATTGGTTGTTGAAGTTGCATTAAAGGATTCACAATCATTTAAAGGGTCCTCTTTCGATCTAGCCATTCATAGTCAGTCGTCTATTGAAGAACCTGTTGTAATTGGTAAGGGAATTGACAAAGACAGGCTTGATGCATTGCATACTGTGGATGACATTCTTGCTGAATTGCACACTGAGTAAGGTGTGGTATCTGAATTGGAAACTGAGGAATGTGTCGTTTCTGAATTGCAAAATACAGAAACCACAAAAAATGGCACATAAAAGTTTATCACTCCCAAAAATTCAAAAGAAAAAGCAAAATGTCAAGATTACAAAGGAATTGAAGGAACAATTATATTATTGGGCAAACAATATCAAAATTGGTAACACAACGAATATGATGTCTAGATTGAGAGATCCTAATATTATCTACTATGGGGCTAGGGATCATATAAACTCATTGGCACCTTAACAATATGTAGACCAATTTGTAAGATATCCTTAAACTCCATGACTTTTATGTGTTGTGTTGCTATTTTTAGTGCTAGTTCTTAATATTTTTGTACTATGTTAGTGTTTTAGCAGATTGTGGGTGTAATGTGCTTTATATTGAACCAAAAGTTCACTGAGAGTTTTGTAAGCCAGATTTATTGTGTGTCACCTGAAATAATGGTATATTCTAAACCATTGTTTAAATATGTAATTTTTGTCAACAAAAATATTCTAACAGATAATCTTTTAGAATTTCATGCTTAGAAATCATGCAAAAGACTACATAGCTGCCAACAAAAACACAACAAAAGAATATCACTCAATCAAGAAAAAGGAGGCACAACTTCTTCCACAAGTAGATACTTCAAAATTCGGGAGCTGTCGGTTCATTTATGCACAAATATGTTATAATGAACATTGGTGGCTATATATTCTGGATAAAAAAATAATGATTTTTTTGTCCTAGATCCCTTGAATACAAAATCCCCATCTGAGGATGGGAGGAAATTAATAAGTTTGTTGTAAATTTGTGGCAATTCCTTTTTTATTTTTTTTTTACAACTTAAATTAGTTTATTGATAATTAATTTTTGTTTTTCAGTGTAACATGTTGTTAGAAATGTTATCATATGTTGGGGTGCTCAAAGAAAAAGAAATAGCTCCATTACCAGAAAATCATGTCAACATCCCTGGACAAGACAACACCTAAAATATTTCTATTTTTATGTGATATACTCTCATGTTTCTGTGTGTATGTTTTAATTATTCATTATTCTCTTCTTTTTATAAGATATGTTTGTATAATATATGTAATCAAGTGGATAGAGGTGATTGAGCCAAAAAAAAAAACTACGAAATAACACCTTAAAAATGTCAAAATGGAACAATGTAAGCATCACTTTAACAAAGCTGAATTATATACTTCTATCTTCACAAAAATTGACTAATTTTTTTCCTTAATTGCAGTATCATCTTCAAAATTTCAGGAAAGACTATGTTTGCCAAAAAATCAAAATCCCACGAAACTCTTCAGCATCGAAAATCCTTATATTCAAATATCAACAAATGACTTATTATCAAAAAAATTATATTATCTATTTGTCTTTTTTTTTTCTAAATATTCATTTCTCCAAACAATTGTAACTTTTAAATTGATGTTATCTGGCTTATATTATGTTCTCTGTAAATATTCAAGTTATCTACCTTCAAGTTATCGCCCTGAGACAACACAGTAAGAGTCCAACAATCATTTCAAAAAAAAAAGAGAAAAGTAAGGAGAACTCTATAATACTATCCGAATTTGAAGCTCTGATGTGGATAACTTCTTAGTTGCGGAATCAAAATATCAGAAAAGGCAAGAGTATTGTCATTCAAGTCACTTCTCTCAACTAATTCCATTCACCCTTATTTGAACTTAATATTTCTTGTTTGCTTAAGGACAAGCAAAGCTTTAAGTTTGGTGTTGTGATGCATTGGCATCATTGATGGTTTTTATCACTAGTTTCTTGTGAACTTAGTAAATATTAGCTTAATACTCAAGTAAATTTACACCCATTTTCATTAAACATTGCTTTGAGTATTTAGTTCTTCAATTACAGGAAATTCAAGAGGAAATACAAGAGAATTTGAGGAAGCTTGAGGAAGAAGAAAGAAATCAAAGAAAAGAAGCATGAGAAAACAGATAAATAAAAGAAAAATAGAGAAAGGGAACCAAGCATCAACGCCTAGGCATTGAGCTGGATACCTAGGCGTTGGCACACTTGAGCCATGGACAAGCACCAAACACCAAAACCTAGGCGTTGGCACACATCAGTACTAAGCACCAATGCCAAGGCATCAACCCCAATGCCTAGGCGTTGGTTTTGAGCCTTGGGAGCAAAGACATGGGTGCCTAGGCACCCAATCTTAAAGCCTAGGCACCCATGAGTGTTTATGAGTTTTCCAGCATGACCGAACTTGAGCTACAGAGCTCCAAATGATGTGGTTCTAATTGCGTTAGAAAGTTAACATCCAAGGCTTCGATTTGGTATATAATAGTCTATAGTGGACAATTGGTTTGAGCCCCGAAACACCCCTGGAAAAGTGACGCATAAAAGCTGGGCGCTTAGGCGCCCAAAGCTCAACAATTTATGCACCAAGGCAGCAAATAAGCACACCTAGGCGCCCATACAAGGTGCCTAGGCATTGGTTACAAGTTGGCTACACTCCCAACATAAAAAACAAAGCAAGATAAGGGCCAACATCACCACACCAGTGCCTAGGCATCAACTGATGCCCTTAGTGAGCCACGTTTCCAACGTGGACCAAACGTGACCTTGTGTCATGGTTGATGGACTTGGTGAGCTTTGAGGAGAGCTTGGGTGAGTCACGTTTGGGCCACATTGGAAATGTGGCTCAAACGTGACCTTGTGTGAGGTTGGTGGTCCTTGCTTAGCTCTTGAGATGTCACGTTTGGCCATTTTAGCAACGTGGGCCAAACGTGACTTGGTGGTGAGGTTGGTCAGCTTGGGCTTGCTCCTTTAATGAGGTCTTGGGTCACGTTTGGCCATGCTTTGAACATGAGCCAAACGTGACATGCTTGAGGCTTGGGGGAGCTTTCCCTTGCTTCCTTGGTGCAAGCATGGGTCACGTTTGGGCCATGTTAGAGACATGGTCCAAACGTGACCTTGGTGTTGCCTTGGATGAGCTTGGATTCTTTGTAACTTGACTCAAGCTTCCTTTGTTCTCTATTTTCTTCTTCTTCCTCTATTTCTTCATGATTTCTCTGTAAATACATAACAAATACTCAAGATACTAATTGATAAAGAATTAAGCTAAATTACTTGAGTATTAAGCTAAATATCTACTAAATACACATGAATTTAGGGTCTAAAACCATAAAAGATACGCAAGTATCACAACACCAAACTTAAACTTTGCTTGTCCTCAAGCAAATCAGAATCATGTATCAATTAAGTTCAAACAAGGAGGGCGTAACTGATTAAAGACAATGATTAGAATGACTATACTTCTTGCCTTTTTATATTGAGTTTGCAACTAAGAAGTTGTCCATGTTAGAGCCTCAAGTTCGGATAGTATTATAGAGTTCTTCTTCACTTTCTTTTTGTCATCTCTCTTAAGCACTTTCCCTCCTTTGGATGGGATTTTCTTGACTCTTACTGTCTTGTCTCGGGACAACTATTTAGAATAAGCTTTCGATCA
>JASCZI010000552.1:15582-36546 GCA_036250425.1 Stylosanthes scabra | reverse complement strand
AGCACATGATGTTAATTCTCCTCCTTATCATGGTATCCACCACCTCCATGGATTTTCCTGTTAGAGTGCCTATGTTCCATGTCCCAAATCTTAGCTTCCTGTCGCATCGTCCTTTACCTTTACCTTTACCTTTTCCGTTGTGAACTAGCTTATTTACCCTCGTCCGTTCACGACGCGGGAACCCTTGCTCATTTAACACTACACCCGGGCACCGATGCAGCGGCCCTTGCTCATTTGACACGGTACTCGAGCCATACCGCGCGTTGCTTCCGGGCAACGACCTAGCTTTAGCGCAATAACGTTTTTGATCCATGTCATGAAGATTCGACTAAGTTTTTACGTTGGTTGTCGAAGGCCTAACACAACCCTCCTCCTTTATCCGGGCTTGGGACCGGCTATGTACCGCAGTAACATAGGCGGAGTTAAAAATAATAAAATTATATATATATATATATATATATTATAGCGAATTTTAGTATGCAAATATAATTATTATATAGTCTATTCATCTTACAATTAATCAAACTTAGTGTTATCCTTTTTTAATTTGTAGCATATTTATCAATAGTTTTTTTTTTCCCAAGGTATCTCCAACCCGGAGTCAAAGACTAATTCTCCATCGATTCGAGCTCCATCTAAGGGTCTGTCGCTACATGAACAAAGTAGGATTCAAACTCCTGACACTTGCTTAAGCGAATTAGTGAGCTGACCATTACATCAACCCATTATATTTATCAATAGTTGAGCAAATTTATGTCACTTTTTTTTTTATTTGTAGCATGTTCACCAACAATGGGACGAACTTGATGTTTGTGAACAGTCAAATATATATATTGTAATTTTATAATAATTTAAGTAACAGAAGAAACTAGAAAGTAGAGAGACGTACCGGGCGTGTGCTCTGACTGAGAGCTACATTGATGAAAAGGGCAGTGCCAGCTGACAACAACATCCCAACTCCAATTTCTCTCAACCCTGTCATTTTTCGTACATTAATCAACATACATGATAATGGACTCACCAATTTATTCTTTTATTTATTCATTTCTTTCTGAATTCACATAGAAGCAACAATAATACAGACAGAAATTGGAGAACAAATGTGAAGTACAGAAATTAGGTTTAGGGAGACAAAGTTAAATATTTATTGAAAGTTGTATATGAACAAAATTATCTATGAAATTTCAAGAACTCATCGGATATTATGGGAAAAAAAAACATGTAAAGGGTCATAGTCATATTTTATTCAACAAAATATAGGTACATACATTTATCCTTTCACCGAACCACTGTATAAGTCAACAACATTTGAAACTTTTTCAGCAATGATTCTGTTTTTATGTATGTGTTCTTTTTTAAGTATCTTTCCCCCAGAATAATGTTTGTTAATGAAAATTAAAAGAAAATAAAAGCAAAGTATATATTCTCTCTTTGCTGTATAAAAAGGTGAAAATTAAAGTGGGCATCTCTTTTTAAAACATTTTTCAATTAAAAATAAAAGTAATAAAAAGTGCTAATTCAATTAAAATGAGTAAAAGTGCTTATTAAAAGTGCTAATTCAATTAAAATGAATAAAAAATACATATTTCTAATTCAATTAAAAATTATAGATAATAATAATAATAATAATAATAATAATAATAATAATAATAATAATAATAAAATTTTGATATATAGATGAGTAAAAGTGCGTATTACATGCCTTTAATAATGATAATAAATATTGTTGAAATTACATCAACTGAATTAGAATTAGAAATATGTACTTATAATATTACTGTTAATAATAATATTAGAGTAATGATGTTATTAATAATATTAGAGTAACGATAGATAATCATAATCTAAATTTATTATTTTTTTTCTTAAATTTATCATATTTAATTTAGTATTTATAATTATATATTTATAACATTTAATATTATACATTTAATTCCACAACAATTTATAAATATACTGCACTTGTATATGTACCTTTGTAAGTCTCCCATGGATAAATAACACCATCATGATTGGTATCAAAAAACGCAGCGTGCTTCTGTAAAACATTCTCATGAAGTGGAATGGGTTTCTCTTCAACACCACCCTCAACCGTTTTGCTCTCTGCAGAAGAAGTAGTAGCAGCCATATGGATAGAGGGAAGGGAGAAGCTAGCTTATACAGATGTATTAGAATAAAGCTTTAGCAATATATATGATGATAAAAATAGTAATGAGTTCTGATTTTGGGGTTATAACTTATTATATATATAGTTAAATAAAAAATATTATTATAATGATGGATGGAAGAGTATGCAACAACATAACTTGTGCCGTGTGGGCCTTTCAATAAGTTGTCACCGCCTCATATCTATCTCTGATTCTTAGGAGATTTGATTTCTGATGGTTACTGTTGCTGTTTCCTTCAAACAAGAAACTGAGATCCAATCTTACTTGTATATCAGTATCACGCTCTTCTCAAAACTCAAATTTAATAATAATAATAATATTTATAAGTTTGAGTGATCTGGGTTCTGGGCTAGCTTCTAAGGAATGATTGTTTTCGCAATAATATAAGGTGATGATTCATGTGAGTTTATGACTATGACTTGTGACCTAACTCAAATGGACATCTAACTGTGTATGTCCTTTTCTTTCTCTTATTAGGGCATTTTATTTGAGTTCCATGAAAAATTAAAAGAGAAATTAAGAAAGTTGATGTTGTTTGGTTTGTTCTTGCTTGTTAGGAAAGTTTGATTTTTGAGTTCCCAGAGTGTCAAAGATCCAAATCCCAAAACTTCAATGTTAGGAAAATGCCATGTGTTCATATATGCTACAATAATGATTTTTCTGAAATCTAATCCATAGATGTATTGGTGGGCATTTCCTCACCCATGGAGCAAGAGGTGGCACCTCCACACAGCTTTAGATTGGCACTAAAAATTTTGGGAAAATGCTGGTGGAAGAATATGAGGTTGGCGCCTAATATTTGGTGGAAAAGTGGCGAACGTTCCGAATTTTTGAACGGAATGTTGCAGGATCAAGTAAGTAGGAGGTGGCACTCACCGCTTGCTGTTGTTGGAGGGTTGTGCGACTTCAAAGCTTTTGATTGTACAATTGGTTGCATCCTATTTCCTCAACTGTGTACATGTGGCAGCCTCTGCAGTTCTTGAATGTCCAGGTGTCCCTAGGTTGCGGTATCGATTCTCCCACTGCCTAAGCGGAGAGTATCCATGGCGGTGATATTTCACCCATTTGTTGGTTATAAATTGATAGATTTGCTGAAGAGGATGTTCATTGCTCAATTCGGATTTCCATTTGCTGGGGGCGGACTTTCACCTTGAACCTGTCTGCCGACTGTAAGCATAAGGTTGTGTTGGAATTGTAGGGAATTAGTTATTAGTGCATCTTTTATGTTATCCTCTGATTTTGTTCAAAGATTGGCTGTAGTTGTTATTTTAATTAATCATCAGTTTTTTTTTCAGGCAGTTGCTGTGTTGCTTCACCGATTTTGCCATCGTTGCCAGTGCTAGCTAAGAACCAGGATATTTTTCATCGACACAAGCTTCTTCTTCTTTTTTGTTTGACCTGGTTCACTGGGCACGACCCGTTAGCCATCTTCTTCTAACTTAACCTAAAATCAAATGAGGATTGCAGCCGTTTTTGTGATTCACGCGATGCCTCCTCTTTGCTGTCGCCTTGGAAAATGATAACGTGCAGTGCAGTCTTCAGAGCTCGCCGACGATCTCTGTGAATAATAAACCTTCTCGTCGATCTTTACTGTTTTTAATTTGCTCCACTCAACACTCACAGTTTTGTTTCTTATGGTCAATATATGTTGTTAGTTTGTTTATCGGTTATGCTTCTACATTTATATCATGCTTAATTGATTTTGAGTAACTTTTATTTTGGTTTTGTGATGTTCAATGGTGTGAGACATATTTTGTATGATAGACCTGAGAAGATAAGATAGGTACAGAACAGAACATAGAACGAAATTAAAAGAGATCAGCAAATTCACAACAGCAAAATCAATGGAAGTATGGATTGAAAATTGAGAAGAAGAAGAGTAGTGTGTATTGACTATTGAGTATGTAATGAAAACAGAAAATTCCCCTTTCGAGTAAGGGATCACTCCAAAATCACAATTCACTATTTTCTCTTACCTATTACAATAGTAGAACTCCTATTTATACTATTTGTCACTAATACTCATTCACATTCACATTTAATTACTCAATTATTTTCTAATTACCAATACTATATAATCGTATCATTGTATATCTTACTTTTCAGTGCTTTTGATGATTGGTATTGCGATTTGATTGAAGGGTTATTACATTGTAACTTGAAACTTCAATCATGTTATTTTTGGGATCTATTTGATTGCTTGGAGTGCTACTATTTCAGTGGTGATCATGTTGCCTATGGTGTCCCAATAATAGAAATTCTTAACAAGACGGTGCGTTTTCGAACTTAGTACTTCTACTGAAAAATTTTTATTTTTTGACAATAACTGAATTAGTTTTGGAAGGGGAGGAGACAGAAGTAAAGAAAGCTGATTAGATTGCAAGGAACAAATCTGAGAATAATGTATCTACCAATTCTGCCAACAGGTTGGTGCTACTAATCCCTAATTCCTTATCTTTCTAGCATTTGAACAAAATGATCGATAAATTGCAACACTAAAACAAAAAAAATTGCCTTTAAGCACTTTAACATTGCTACTTAGGGTTTCCCTTGCACCCTGAAGTGAATTTGTGATATTTCAACTTTCAATGAGAATACAAATTTGTTATTGCAATATTAGAAATAGAACTTTGTATGGTAATATTTTTTATTTTAGTTATGTAGATTTTGACGATGTACTTTTTGGCTATGGACATTTGACCTTGATGACCCCAATTGGCATTTGTTGTATCACTCTTTCTTTATTGCCATGCAGTGTGATTATTTATTTGTTTTGCACTTTGATTTGGTTCTTCAATTCATCAAACCTGTTGAATTTAAAATCACATTAAGAATTAAACGAAGTTTCATGATTTTGATGACACTATTATCAAAACTTGTTTGTCCTTTCTTGATCTTCTTTTCTACCATTCAATACTCACTCTCTTGAACCAAACTAGGTGGATGTGTGTTTCTTTCTCCATTGAGTTGCCATTGATAAGTTACTAAAGTATTTATTTATTGATTCTCAATAATGCATCAAATTCAATTGAAATTTGTGTTTGATTTTTCTGAATGGAGAATAACTAGCTAGATCAGAAGCCACTAGAATTATTTAACTCTGACTACTGACTAGGAGTAGTAATTCGTAAGAACATGGTCAAAGAATTACATTCCAAGCTTTTGCAAGTTGTGCAACATGATATTATGTTATCACTATATGCCATAGTTCTGGTGATGTTATTGGATTTCATTTTATTGCTTTTACTAGAAACATTGAACTTGAAAAATATTAACTCACTATCTTGGACACCATAACCAATGATGGATTATTGTTATTGTTATTCTCTGTAGTCTATAATATTAGTTTACTTTTCTCAAAGATGAAATGGCTCATCCAGCACTGGAGGTGGACCTGAAGCTTTTATCATTCGGTATTTATTATAAGTTTCTATAATTAGTTGTGGTTTATTAAGATGTGGTTGAAATTTGATTATTTGTCAACAATATTTACTTTGCTTATCAAAACTGGACATAAGTACAGATTGATTTGATTAATGAAAAAAATGAAAGCTTTAGGCAGGATCAAATTAATGTTTTGACAATTGTTTGCTTTCGTACCTTATGTGAGCTATGAGTATGGATTTTGTTGTGAAATGTATGTTATACATTTTTCTAATATAATTGTGCACTTATCTTTGCAATCATATTTAAGTCTGCACTTACTTAAATCATATGTATTATTGATTGAAAATTGTTTTGTCAGTAGTTCTTATTTGCATATTCTTTATTTTAGAATCGAATCTGCTGAAGAGGGTTTTTACATGGAAATGGTAGATGCTTCTGATTCTCAGCATCATAAACCCACTCATTTGATCATTATGGTTAATGGTCTCATTGCTAGTTTTGATTTAATTTGGTTCCTTTTCCTTAATCATTTATTATTTTAGCTTCATCAAGCTAAATCCTTCTTGTCTAATTCATATTTATTCCAATAATGTGTTTATATTCTTTGCACTTCTAAGAATTGAAGAATCCCCTTCTTATTAAAGATGTAATATTGTAATGTTTTTGAGGATTCAAAATGTGTTGGATTTTAGTTTTTGTTATTCCTATAATGGCCTACTTGTATTCAAAAAGCTGTGAGCCACTTAATATCTTTCTTTGCATATATGTTTTTGACATAAATTTGTATTTGGAATGCTACTCTAACAGATGCCCAAGAAATTGTGTTGTAGATATCTGATAGATCAACTATTGTGATAGAGAATTGCATATTTCGACGACCGCTCTTCATGATTTTTTTTAAAAAAATTGGCACACTTAAACTAAACTTTCCTGAAAATAAAATTGATTGAATCTAGATCATATGTGCGTGATATGACTTCTCATTTAACTTGTGATGGTGATGGTGTTGAAGCTGAGATGAGAAATGAAGATAATGGGAAATGTGTTTTTACTTTTTTCTTTTCCAGTAAGATGCAATTTAATTTGGACTGCTTGTAGTCCAAATTAGGTGTTTTGTCATGCATAGGTGCACTCATAAAATCCAAGTAAATTGATGTTTACAGCGAAAATGTGTTTAATTTTTCACATTTTTTATGACAGAAGTAGAGAACATATTTGTGAATAACTAATTTACATGAATGAATGATTTAATTTTAGAAGTCGCATGATCAGTTTTTTAAAAAATATTGTGTATGCGTCTAGTTGTGGATATATGTAAAATGCAGAGGAAAGTTTAAGTGTAAGAGAGAGAATGACTTGACGAAAAATATTATTGAGTAAAATGAAGAATTCAATGATGAATAACCTAGCTAATCATTCGTAATTCATATATCAATCATTAAATTATCATCTAAAATTTATATAAGTTATCATCTGTAACTCATATGGGTTTTCTATTGGCTCTCTATTAGCTCTAATGTGCTGGCTTTTTATATTTTCTCTTCAAATACTTTCTCTTCAAGGATATACAAGTTATATATTCTGATGTATATAGTAGAGATAAAACTAAGAATATAATCAAGATTAACTAAGACCTTTACAATAGGAAAAATGATATTTAACCATCTGCCTTAATTGATTAACAGAATCAATTTAATATGTTCACCTAAGAATATATTTATTCTTTGCATGTTATAAATATTTTTTAGTATTAGTTATATGACATGTTATTTTTCTTTTTACAAAAATTATGTGATAATAAAATATTATTGATTATAAGAAATATTTTAAATATTTTAAATTTATGATAATTTAATAATTTTATAATTAAAATTAACGGGTAAAATTATTTAATTTGATAAATTTAAAATGATTAAAATGTCCCGTGCTCGCACGGGATCATACACTAATTGTTGTAAATTAAGGATTCTTGCTAATTGAATGGGAGGTTAAAAACGCTAGAGAGTTCCAGACAAAAAAAAAACATTTAGAGAGTTTGAAATTGAAATATGATTTGTTCTTGGATAATATTTTTTGGTTCAGTAAAAATTCATATGTATTTTTGTCCAATAATAAAATATTTTATGTGCAGATTTGAGTTATTAAAAAAATTATATATATTTTTATTCACCGTGTAATAATTCATATGTACTTTTGTCAATTCATCTTATAATATTATATCAAAATCAGTTTAGAAATATAGAATATTTGGTATATGTTGATGATGAGGAATGAATTTGGATTTGGGTTGATTTGATGATGCTATAAATTTGATGATTTGAGGTAGATGTTTGAGTTGAAAAGTCACTCGTATGAACATAATAAGGTGAGTATTCTCATACATATAAAGAAATACAGAGAAAGATGTAAAATTATGTGTTATAGATTCCAGTTTTTATTTTTCTTTTTATTTTTATTTTTTAAATACATTCAACAATAGAATATATATTTTATGTACTAGTTTGATATGTAGGTGAATTTCCACCTAAAAGTAGAGGAGAGGAAAGTTTGGTTTTGAGGATTTGAAAAAATTAGAAGAAAGGGGAGATAACAGATAAGAAGCAAGATTATGTAGATTTTTAATCAATTTTAACAAGATCGTAACCTGGTTCTATCACATAGCCTCATTTGATGCAGGAATTAATTTTTTAAGAATTCCAATGTGTCTAATTTTATATATTTGAAGAACGGAAGCTATATGATTTTGTGTAAATTGTTGTGAATTTTAAAAGTTGAGACATTAGAAGGTGAAGATGCAAGAGGTAGGTGGAGGCAAGGATTGTTTTTAGAGTTGCTTTAGTAATCTTATGGTAGTCAAAATCTTTCATTCCAAGTCTAAGAAAGTTATTTTCAGAGTTCTTACATTTATAAAGTATGGACACTTCGTTGAATTGGCATGTCCACGTGTTGGATACGTTTCGGACACGACACTCATCGATACTCCTCTGACACGCGTGTCTTTCCTGTTTCATCCGTGTCCTTAAAAAAACAAAAAAATACTTCTTCGGACACACGTGACACTTCAAAATATCATCACGTTTCCGCGTGTCCAACTTTATTCTTAACTTATATTCTTAAAATGAGTTTAAAATAGTATATATTACTATATCTCATAACTAAAAGTTAACTTAAATATTTTATATAATTAGAAAGACATTAAAAATATTTAAAAATAATAATTTAAATTTTAATATAAATAAAATGTCAAGATATTATTATAATTTTATTTAAAAATATATTATATTTTATATATATGTCGTGTCCCCGTGTCATAAAAAAAAATTAAGATTAATGTGTCAATGTGTTGTGTGTCGTATTGTGTCCCGTGTCCATGAGTGTCCATGGTTCGTAGGACCATATAATGGCCCAACCTCAATGCAAATTCTAACAAATGGTTTTGAAAGTTAAATAATTAATACCTAGCGCGACAAATACTTTAAGGTTTTCTTACTTAACTTTTATTCGTTTTCTTTACCTTGTTGAGAATATTTAAATTTTAATCGGATGGTTATTTAATATTTTTCTAGATGCAAATTGTAGTGCGCCAATTGACGGTGGGAGCTACTTTTAGTGGAATATTGATGAACTTTTGATTAGACTGGTTATATCAACATCTTCTTTAGACATATAATCCTTGCTATGAGATTAATTGGAAGGTACGTAGAATTTTATTTATTTTGTATTACCCTAAGATTCAGTCTAAGATAATCTTTCCGTGAAGCATAAATGTAAGAAAAATTTATGTTATTAAATATTAACACATAAAAACGATAAAAATGATTGGATTATATAATTTTAATATATTGGGGATTAAACAAAATAAAAAAAATTGTGTCTCTCATCCCAAAATTATAATAAGTTAACGTTGATTTACTCGAATTAAACTTTTTATATGTTTTAAAATTATTGATATATATTTTTTTATGTTTGTATTATTTATAAAATATTCAATAAAAATGTGATTAGATAGGTATAAAGTGTTGAACATATAACACAATATTTACAAAACATTAAAATGAGATAAAATACTTTTAATTTAATATAGGGCAAGTTACTTCCATCAAATATTATCATATTATACCGTTTGGTCGTAAATGATGAAATTGCACTAAAATGACATTTCTATAGAATCTGCGGGTGGGTATTTAGGATTCAAAATCTGTTGCAGGGTAATAGATATTTAGAATCGCGGGACCTTTCCACCAATTCCTTGTAAATTAGTTATTCAAAAACCACGGTAGCCTTCCAAGGATCCTAAATGAATTAGCCTTATATAATAATACCCCACATGCTGCCACGATTCCTCACAAAAAGCGTGATAAGTTCTGTTGTAGCCTTCCATGGATCTTCAGTTGTGCCATTTTTCGATTTCTAGAGAGAGAAATTGTAGAGAGAAGTTAGAGAAAATCTGACGGAGGCTCGGGACGGGGCCTTGTCGTTGGTTAAAAAAGCCTTATCCCTCGCCTCTGTCAGCGTTTAGAAAAAGGTGTCACAGGGGTGCAACTAAGTTAAAATTATCGAGTACGGGACTCGGGTCGTTCTTCCCTAGGAAGTGGAAACAGCTAACTTATTTTTTATTGGGGGTTTGGTTGCAGTTGATTGTTGAGAACAAAGTGTAATGAAAGCAGAGTAAAGACAGTAATAATTAAAGAGTGCCCGGCTATTGATTGAAATACAGTGCATCCCTATGACCACCGCCAGTCCCAGGTTGGATGAGCTGTCACCTAGGAGGAACAAACCACCACAGGGTGGAAAAATTAATCCTAATCCGCGTATCATTGGCATACACAACTGTGAGGATACTGATCCCAAGATGGACTCGAGTAAATCCGCGTTATTGGAATAAACTCACCAGCCGTGAATGCATGGCGGGAGTCTGCAGTCAACAACTTGAGGTTGAAAGAACTCGGTGAATCCTCCTGTCACCGGGACCAAAACTCATGCATCAAGGCACCAAACTGAATCCGTGTACGAATAGCGGTAGGGGACTTAACTCCATTCTTCCCCATTCGACCTATGGGGGACCGACGGCTAATGTCATTTGCACATTTCAACCCACAGCCGAGACACTATGGAAAACTACTCACTACTAGAAATCATAATTGTGGAAAATAAAATGGGCAACATAACAGTATGTAAAATCGTGATTTGAAAGAAAATAAACGGACAGAGTAACGACAGTAAAATGGTAAATTGCAGGAAAACAAACGGACAGAATAACAGCAGTAAAGCGGTAAAAACTGAAGTTGAAAATCGGCATTGTAACGGTAAAGTAATGTGATTAAAACTGAAATCCGGCAGAGCAACAATAAAATAAACAAACAAAAATAAAAGCAGTAAATGTTTGGCTAGTGAAATGGACAAAACCTAAAATGGAACCCTAGAAACTAAACTAAGAATATGGAAGTGGGCTCCCTTGAAATGGTGAATGACTCCTCTATTTATACATGCTGAAACCCCCTAATGCGTACGCATGTAAGCTTCTAATGCATATGCACGCATGAGTGGGGAATCCACCAAATGGGCGTTCCGCCCAAGGCGAGGATGCGTACGCATGGTTTCATTCTGTGCGTACGCATGGGGTCCAGGAATGACCTTCTAGGTCTTGTTGTGATCTCTTCGTTCCTTTCGCTCTTTCAGGCCATTTTCGCTCCGAACTTCGCCTGTTAAATCCTGAAACACTTGAGTGCACACATCAAGGCATCATGCGGAATGGGAAACGGTTTAACACATGATAAAAATTGGCCGAAATAGTAGATAATTACGATTACAGCCTTAAGGAACTACTAAGTGCAAACAAGCCTATTTTGCTAGTATTTATGTGGTGAGAGGTCGATAATTAGTCAATTAATGGTATGAAATAACCTATCGAAACGGGGTTTGTCAAATCAAATTGAACAACCAAAACTTGAAGAACAAGTCGTCGTCGACAGAGACATCATGTACCAATTTGATCAGATTGTCCATGTTTCGAGAAATGTAAACCAAGAGGTTGTTAGGATTTAACTTTCATGTATTTATTTCATTTATCTATTTTTATGTTTTGGGTTTAGGGTTAGTCACATGTTATTGTTAGGGGGGATTAGCCTAGATTTTGAACTATTTTAGGGTTGTAGAATTATTTGTGGTAGGTTAAATAATTTAAATAATTTTTGTATGAAATTAGGGTATTTAGATTAATTTTTTTTAGTTATCTTTTTATGTTAGATCTTAACATGATAGATATTTTAGGGTTGAACTTAATTATTCAAATGTTATGCTACACTAGGTGCTACCGGTTGTGTTAGTTTAGATGGAAAATATTTAATTATTCACATAAATATATTAAGGAATAATTTTCGTATGGTTATTTTTTTATTTCCTTGAATGCAGCCGATTAGGTGCATCAAATCCATTCGAAGGCGACTTGGTATGGATCTTGACCCACACTTTGAGCCATATCTGGAGCGGGCCGGGATGCCACATGTTCGACTGAATGAATATTGGTTGAAGGTGGATGAGCCACTTATCAGTGCTTTTGTTGTGCGCTGGCGCCCTGAGACCCATTTGTTTCACATGCCATGGGGAGAGTGCACCATTAGGTTGAAGGATGTTGCATATCAGCTGGGGTTGCCTATCGATGTTGACTCAGTGACTGGTTGCCTCTTGGACTTCAATAGGTTGATGCCTGATGGTGCTGGGAGACCCGTTGGGAGTGGTTTTACGATATCTTTGGTGTGCTGTCTCCACCAGAGTCTAGAGACCCATGAACAGTGACATTTTCTTGGTTCACCAGCACATTCGGGGAGATTCCAAAGATACTAGTTTGGATCAGGTGCGCATGCATGTACAAGGTTATATCATGATGTTGTTGTCCACCTAGCTGTTCGGAGACAAGATTGCTAATCGAGTTCCGATTAGGTGGATCCCCTTCATAGATTAGTTGGATGATCTTGGGGGATATAGTTGGGGTTCAGCCGCACTTGCTTGGCTATATAGGAATCTTTGCCGAGAGGCCAATAGGAATGTAGTCGTCATGGCAGGCCCATTGCAGCCCCTCAAGAGTTGGATATTTTGGAGGTTTCCGACATTGAGACCTCACGGTTTTGACCAGTTCCATTGGCCATTGGCATCCAAGTAAGTTATTATGTTTATTACATCCTAGTAACGGTCTACTTAATTTAATTACAAGTTATACATGTTACTATGGGTTTGCTAAAATAACAATTTGTGCAGGTGGTCAAGGTATTTACTGACTTCGGGTGAAAAGGAGCCTCGAGTGCTTCCGTACATGGGGATGCTTGACAGGACGACTCATCATTAGGTTCGAAAGGTTTGAATCTAATATTTCCATCGTGGTGCACGAGAGCTAAAAAACTCTCATCACCCTCTATACTCTCCTTTTTCCACTCTCATGAAAGTGATGGTAACCACATCCCTTTTATACTCCTTAAAACTGTAGCGAGCACACACATCCACAGAATCTGTTGTGGCAGGGATTAACTTAAGTTGAACTCATGGCACAATGCCACAGATTCTTCGTATTTCATATAAAAATTCAGAATCTGTGGCAGGCTGTAGCGGATTCCATAAATCCAAAGAAATTGCCACAGATTTCATATAAATTGGCATTTCAGTGTAATGTGATCATTATGGAGTGGATGGTGTAAATGGATAAATTATGGATGGAATTTGTTTAAATCAGTAACTTGCCCTTTAATATAATGTTTGATGGGTTAGTTAAATTAATAGATTAGAAATTGGGATAACTATTCTTTTTGTCATAAAGGTTTATGGTTAAAATCAAATTGGCCACATATTTTTTTTGTCAAAATAACCACAAACGTTTTAATTTGTTTTAAAATAACCCTTTTTACCGTTTTGCCCTGCCACTGATAATATTTGTTAATTGTTATTTTATTAAATGAGAATTGAAAATTATACATTTTTATATTTAACATATTTAATATGTTTTACAGGGAAGAAGGAGATTTATTAAAATTACAATCTCACAATTGCAGTGGCTCATAACACATACACGAAATAAAAAATCAGAGAGATAAGCACAACACACACAACATTACCTTAATGTATAATATATTTCATTCTACAATGTAACTAGAAACACTAAAACACTGGACACATTAAGATCTCAATATGAAAGACAACGTCCCCAAGGCCGGTCCGGAATTCCTTATGAAAAAGAACTCATTGTAGATAGCTTCGAACCAGATATGGGGGTCTCGATCAAATTTAGAAAAGATGTCACAAGGTGCAACTAGTTAAAATACCGAGTATCAAACTTGGTCATTCTCCCTAGGAAGTGAAAACAATGATTTTGCTTTTAGTCGAGAAAATGTTCGAGTTGCAAATGTTGGTTTTTGAAACGGAGAGCAGACAAACTGAATAAAACAGCAATATATAAAAGGTGCTCGGCCATGGGTTGAAGTACTGTGCGTCCCTATGATCACCACCGATCACATATTGAATGGACTGTCACATTAAAGGAAACTAACCACTACTGTTTAGGTCGAGTGCCAGAACTAGTCCCTATCCGAATGTCCTAGGTATACACAATGAACGTAAGACCAATGTATTCGGTGAACTCGAGTAACCCATCAAGTTCACGTCGTTAAGGTCTTCCCGTTGTTGGCAAGGACGTAGTGTTAACGGCATTGGTACTAACTCTGTTCCTCCCATCCGTTGCCCTTAGGGATCGGTGGCTAAGGTCATCCGCATATTTCAACCCATAGCCAAGGCACAAGGTCACTACTTGCTACTAGAAATCATAATGGCAGAAATGAAATGGGCAGCATAATAGTAAGACATCATAACAAGAAATTAAACAGACAGGGTAACGGCAATGATATTAATAAATTCGGAAATCAAATGGACAGAGTAACAGTACAAAAAATAAACGAAAAAGCATTAAAATGTTTGGCTAGTCAGGCTAATAACTAAAGGAACCCTAAAACTAAACTAGAGAAAAATGATGTATGGGCTCTCCTCAAAATGGGTGTGGACTCCTCTATTTATAGGCTTCAATTCTGCCTTCAGATGCGTACGCAACAGTGCTTAAGTGCGTACACATAGGCAACTGTTTTGGCCTTTCAGGTTTTCTTTACGATCTTCTCGTTTCTTTCGTTCTTTTTAGCCACTTCCAGTCTGATCTTTGTCTATTAAATCATGAAACACTTGAACAAAAATATAAAGCCATCGCGCGGAACGGGAAACGGGTGAAAACAAAGCAGAGATTGGCTAAAATAGCAAGTAATTACAATTACAGCCCTAAGGAACTATTATTCGCAAACTTGCCTATTTTGCTAGTATTTAAGTGGTGAGAGGTCGATATTTAGGCAATTTAGAGTATGAAATTATCCATCGAAATGGGGTTTATCAACGAACAACACACTAATTAGGATAAAAATAAAACAGCTAATAAACCACCCTACTGCTTCATATCTTCTGGATGTTGCACATCAATTATTTTCTATTTTAGAATTCAGAATAATACATACAAAATCCTCCACCACGAGTACCAACTTCTTCTGCTTTCCTGGACTCCAAATCAAGATCTTTGAGGCGAGTACCGTGCTGTTGAAGCCCATCCTCCACCACGGATGCCACTAAGAAGGAGAATGCTGCTTCTCCCGCCATAACTGGAACACCACAACTCCACAAATGCGTCTCAGCGTTTCATTAATCTATAGTTTCTTTTCTATAATATTGGTTTCGCTCTTCACCTCCACTAGTGTGGACGTGGCGGCAGGGATTGGGGCGGCAGCAATGGCGGATGCGGCAGCGGCGGCAAGGATCAAACATGCGGCAATGTCATCATCCTTGAAGGCACAGAGGACAACGATTGGCAGAGCCCGTTCGGACCGGCGTTGACGCAAACGACAACACAGAGAAAGACGATGCAGAGGAATAAGGCGACGCAGAGGATTAACAGCGGGGAGGAAGACGGCGACACTGACCGGCGGTGAAGAAGGGACGACGACGAAGTGAAGAACGATGAGGGAGGGTGTATGAGAGGGGATGAGATGAGATGAAGCCATGAAGGTTGTGGGTGTATGTAAGTAGTAGATAGTGAGAGAGGATTGTGAAATTAGGATTTTCTATTTGTTTTAGATTTGATGAAAAGGTGAAAGAGAATAATGAATAATTGAATATCAAAGAAAAAAAAAGAATTATGACCAAATTGATTTTGACCTCAAATCTTTATGACTAAAAGAACAGTTATTTCTTAGAAATTTAATGAATATACTTTAATTTAAATATCCAAATATATCAATGTAAAACTTTTTTTATTTTATATATAATTTTCACCCAACTACCTAAAATTTATGAATCTGTCACTGTACACACACATTGAATATCGTACCATAACTGCTATGATGAGTATTAGGTGCAATAGTTTATGACCTCCAATTCCTGAATCATTCGAATGATAATTGAGAACGATGGATGTGTATTGATGTGAAAATAAAATTTAATCAGTGATTTTATAGTTGTATATGGGCCAATTGTGATTTAAGCATGATGGGTTGTCTAATGAAAGTGTTGTATGTTACAAAACTTAATTCTTTTTGGCCTTAGAATCTTTCTACTAATAATGAAGACTTCTTTATGTTTTTCCGCTTAAGTTAGAGAAATACGAGTTAAATTAGGAAAATAATTTAAACAAATGTAAATATCGTGATTCCTTTGGAGTTTTGATAAACTGATTATAAGATAACATATTTTATTGTAGTTTTATAAATTTTATGTTAATTTATATAGTTAGTCCTTATAGCTTAAATGAAATTGCAATTTTATTTGTCCCTATAGTTTAAAAGTTTGTAATTAGCAATTAGGTCCATGTGAAGATTTGACCATAAATAGGTTTCAAAAGTAATGTTCTTTACCATTGTATCCTTAATATTTACTTCAATAGAGTTCCATATATTGCATCTATAAGTAGTTAAAACAAATAATGACAAAAAGAATAAGGTTCAACCTCCCTAATCCTAATCCTAATAAAAGCACTTGAGAAGCTTTACTTCTATTAGAGGCGGACCAAACATCTAAATTGCCTCTAATATTTGAGAATGAAAAGCATAAGTGGTCATTGTCGACGCTGCTGGCCATGGATATAGGATTGTATTCCCCTGATTTTCGGCTAGGAAGGGTGGCGACGCTACAATTGGGTTGAACTCGGCTGGAATGACAAGACCTTGCACTTTGCAGATTTTGCTATTGCTACGGGTCTGTCCACTTTTCACCTTCGATCTTCAACATCACTTCAGCTTGGCAGTATTTGTGACTAAAATTTGGAAGAGTTGGTATTAGTGATACCTCTAGTTGGGATTCTCTAATTAGTTATGCTGAAGTTCGTTGCTAAATAGTGGGCATCACCTCTCTTCTCTTCTTCAATGATGAACAATAGCGCCGATGAGGTCTAATATTCTAGTTTTGGTACAATTGTTCCATCAATTTGAGGTTGGCAGCTTCATGATCCAATTTATTCCCTGTTTGCAGTGACCAGTGTGAATCTGTTGTTTGTGAATATTTTTTCGAGAGCACTTTATGGTTAATGTTATTGACATATTAAAATATAAGACTAGGTTGCAACTTTATAAATGTGTTCTCCACAAAGTTTTTGCAATATTTCAATCTCCCTTTTTATATACAACCAAAATATTGGAAGGGAAAAATCTTTCGCATTTAAAATTATAAATTTAATAACAAATTAAATGACTAACACTATTTTCTTCCCCTACCTTCCCTCACAATCTCAAAGTCATCTTACTTTTTGCAACTTGTGAACAATTTTTAAACAAAGTAGGAAATAGGAAATGAATTAAAAATAATGATTATTGTTATCCCCATTTGATGGAAGGTTCTCAGAGTCCCAATACTCCTTGGGGCGAACTACGTTAATATTGTTAGAGTATATTAGTATATCAATTAGTATCACAGATTTATTAGGTTTATATTACTCATAATTATAGGATATTAGGTTATTATTATTGTGATTTTCTCTTTGCCTATAAATAGGCTATGCATTGTAATATGTTAGACACATCTCTCATATAATTCTCATACACATCTCATACATAAATCTCTCTATTGTGTATTCTCTCTCCCTTTCTAACATGGTATGAAGAGCTTAGGTTCTTTTCAGATTTTTTTTCTGATGGGGAATCTTCCATGGTATCCTCCTTGAAAATTTTCCAGGTTTATGTTCAAACACTATTTTCATATAGTGTCATTTTCTTTCTTGCTCCGATCTTGTTGTTTTTCACTTGTTGTGGTACCTTTATGTTCTCGTTCTGAAAGTTTCTATAGTTTCTCCATGGGAGTTCCGTCTCCACATCTTTGGCAGTTTCACCCGTCTCTCCGTGGGAGTTCCGTCTCAACATCTCTGACAGTTTCTCCAATTTCTCCGTAAAAGTTCTATCTCTATCTCGTTGTGGAAGTTCCGCCTGCATCTCCTTGTGGCAGTTTCGTCTGCATCTCTCCGTGGCAGTTCCATCTGCACTCCCGTTGTGGCAGTTCCGTCTGCACACCGTTTCGGCAGTTCCGTTTGCACCCCATTCGGGCAATTCCGTCTGCACTCGTTGTGGCAGTTCCATCTGCACCCAGTTCCGATTTCTCTATGGCAGTTTTTTTTGTCAACAATCTTTTTTAGTAAATTTTTTAAATAAGTTTCAAACTCAAGTTGACACTTGAGTTTGAGGGGGGATGTTAGAGTATATTAGTATATCAATTAGTATCATAGATTTATTAGGTTTATATTACTCATAATTATATGATATTAGGTTATTATTATTGTGATTCTCTCTTTGCCTATAAATAGGCTATGCATTGTAATATGTTAGACACATCTCTCATATAATTCTCAGACACATCTCATACATAAATCTCTCTATTGTGTATTCTCTCTCCATTTCTAACAAATATCAATTATCAACATGAAATTCTGAGGTAATGTTAGGGCAACGATTTTACTTTGCAATCTTTTGCACCAGGGTGTGAGGTGGTAGGCGGGATGAGAGTGGTGGGGATGGAAGAATAAAGATTTTACTGAGTTAATGAGGACAAGAAGAATGGAGAGGTGAGAGAAAGACTAGAGTGAGGGTGTTGTGGGGTGTAGTTTGTTTATTGGATTTAAAATATATCACCCTTTGTAACCCACATGATCCAATTTGAAAATATGCCCATAGACATTTCAATAACTTATAATATTTTTTACTGATTAACTAATTATTTTCTTAAGTTTTAAAAAATAGCAAAAAAAAAAGAGGTACGGCGAGTCCGTCAAAGCCTGCCAAAGCCCGCGATCTAAACGGCGAGGATTTGCTTGTTGTCGCAGTCTTGAAATCTTAGCCTAGCGGGTTTAGGTCCGTTTGACATCCCTATACACAACGAGTGATAATAGCAACAAAATAACTTCGAATAGCAGCAAAAAATCACATAAACTAAAAATTTAGAACAAGCTAAGTCATCAAGATTTATAACGTGGAAATATCCTTAATATGAAAGTAAAAACCACGAGTCATCAAATCCGGGAAATAGCTCCGCTATGATTTTTAAAAAAATGTATAAGAGAGTTATAAATTGCTGCACAAAATGTGCACACAACAAACCAACCACCCATGTTTCAAAGCTTACAAATAAAAATAAAAATGATGAAGATACCACAAAAACAAAGTCTCTATCCGATTTTGATTTTTCCCATCACGGACCTCAAATCAAAATCTCCAACGTTCAGAATGAGAAGAAAATAAGATGAACTTCTAGTCCAATTTTCACTCTGATCCAACAAATACAATGAACGAGTGAGAAATAAATGCTCCAAGTTTTTGCTCTGCTTAGAAACATAAATAGTGTTTTCTCTTCTATTTTTTCTGTTAATACTTGTATTTTTATAAAATGAGACCTCCGTTCTTTTTCACATTAGCACGTCTTCAGCTATTTCATCCTTAACTCAATAGGATAAAACCCATAAGCAATAAGTATTATAAATTCAAAGAATTATATATATATATTAAAGCCTCAGCTTGACCAAAAAAAAAAAAAAACCTCCGCTAAGATCGAATATTATTATTATACCAATTAAAATAGAGCGCAGTATATAGACGAAGCTTTGAAACCTTCCATGACCTTAATTTCAATATAATGAAGTTTGAACATACATGCCGATGATTAACAATTGAGTAACGCAAATAAAATTAGAAGATTACGGTGGTTTTCTTTAATACTTAACTTTAAGCAAATTAATTAGTGATCAAAATTATCACGTTAAAATTCAACTATTGATCCTAATTGACACGTAGCAGTTTCTTTTGTTTTTAGTAAAGTATAGATTTCATTAATTTTTATCAAATTTGATTTGATTGAATTTGGAAATTATGTCACGTTGTGGAGTATTACCATTAAAGGTGCATCAGTATTCCTATCTTATCTTATTTTATCTTATCGAACCATATCCCCTAACATAAGTGGTAAGTGGTTTGAGTTACTTAAGTATCTAGTTTCAAGTTCGAACCTTGGTGGCGACATGTATGCAGAAGGAGATATAGCCACGTCAAATTCTCCAAAAGAGGCACTCGATATGACGTAAATAATTAATTTGGACCTGCCGGGCCTAGGATACCCTCCTAAAAAAAAATATTCCTATCTTATCAACTAAGAAACGGCACCACTGCCCACTGGCGCATCAATAATGAAGGGAAGTCAACAAAATAAGAATGAAGATGTGGCTCTAATTGAGGAGTTGGGTACTTGGGTGACCAATAATTAACTTAAAAGGTGAATTTTATGGTGTAGATGGCCATTTGCATCTACACCTATAAACGATACTTGTTTGATTGTGATTGGGCTGATTCATGGCCCCACGTCATTGAAGAATGTGCAAGGAAGTGTTGTTAAGGGGGATGGGATTGATTATGGAGACATTACGCACTGATTAACGTCTTAGTTAGTATTGTACGTGGGTCTTGTCGTTTTTGTAGGTGGGCCTTGTCTCTTTTGTTTGGGATAGGAGTGAAATGAGATTTTGGTAGAGATGTTGTGCTATGTAATAGAACAATCTATAGTTGGGAGACATGGGTTGAGTGGCTAAAAGTTTTGAGGAAGAACACTGAAAATGTGTTGCATAAAGAAATTAAAAAAAAAAAAAGAAAAATGGATCCATAAATTTTTTATCCTAAAAAAAACGAAAAAAAAAGGTATGAGGAAAGGGTCTTCTCTTTTGTAATTGCAAAGAAGAGGCAGAAGTGTTTTGCTGCTTAAACTAGTTTCTTTCCAAGGTCCAAAAAAAAAATTAGTTTATTTCCCATGCAAATAAATTATATAAATTTAAATTATAAAAATTATTTAATATCATTATTAATTATATATAAAA